>CM008286.1:47248225-47311487 GCA_002319775.1 Fagopyrum tataricum | reverse complement strand
GCTGGCCCTCGTCCCTTTGCTTCTTCTTCACGCGAGCTACACTAGCCTGCGGCTTGCCTAGGCCAGGTTCTGCACCTCTGCCGCCCGCCTGCTCCTCTGCACCACTCCACGCCAGCGACCTCTCGGTCTCCCCTCGCTGCAGCCCCAACCCTTCAGCCTTCACTCTTTCCCTTGGTTCACTCTGCACTACAGCCCCTCTCCCTCACTCTCTTCTCTCCGTCTCGCTCTCTTTCCGCTCTCCTCTCAACTGTAACACCACCACGCTGCTCCCTCTCATTTGTCGACGCCGGGAACGGCCTCGAGCTCTCTCTCTGTCATCGGGAAGCCCTCACCGTCGCCGCCGGAGGAGCCTTAGCCGCCACCAACACCGGAGCCACGCCACTGCACGAGCCTCCGCCACCACAACAGCCTGCAGCCCCACGCAGGAAGAGCTCCTGCACTTGCCCGAGATCCTGCCGTCCCGGTCTCGCCGCCCCTGCGGTGGTGGAAGGAAACAGCCTGTTGGCTAATTAAATCGGGCTCCCTCTTATTTGGTATATTTACACTTAAGCCCCTCAGTGTTGTATTAATTACAGAATATACCCATATATTTTAGGAATTGTATTTTTTGCCCCGGAAAATATGTTAGCGAGTTTTAACCTCGGAAGTTGGACGAGTTTTATATTAGATATCGATATATATATAAATGCTTGGTGGTATTATTATAGGTGGAATTACAAATAACGACCGTAGTTGGAAAGTGTAGAAATTGTCGGAAATGCGTTAGCGGGTTTTACCCGTAGTTTAGAATCGAGAAATGCTAACGTAGGTTGAGGAACGAGTATAACTTAGTATCATGTTAGGATGGAATTGGAATAACTTGGAGAAATGCCAAGTAGTGGCTTGGAAAACCTTAGGAAAACGTAATAGACGTGCTAGACCCCGTGGACGTTTATAAGAGTTGGGTTGCGAGCATGATAGATTCTAGGATGTGATTCTAGAATGGGAATTGAATGATCATGTGGTTAGAAGTCCTAGACTTCTCGAGTTGAGTGGGTATTGATAAGATATCGTGCTATGAGCAGATGTGGTATTCTTCCCCAAGGAAGCAGGAACGTGAGAGTTAGCGTTGGGACGAGGTAAGTCCCCGGACTTACTTAGCGCGTATTTTACGTATTAGCATGATGCGTGTTTGGTGGTGTGTGTTTACGTACTTGTCATAATTATTAAACCGGTAAATAGGACCACCGACCTTTATAAGTAATTTTGGCCCAAGTGTATGATAACGGGCGGTGACATCATCTGCCCAGCTCTTGCGAGAGTGGGAGGTTCTCGGCGACTAGCCGTGCGGGTGAGACGGACGGATGCATCCGTACCGTGCCTTGCCGGAAATAGGGACCGGGGTGAGACCATTAGGGTCTCGTGTCACAACCGAAGTTGAATTAGAACGGGATACGAGTTAAGAAAATTAAAGATAATAAACCGGACTTGCGTGATTTATGTTTTGTGTTTTTATGTGTGTTTGTGTCTGCCCATTATTCTAATGCTTAGAATGCTAGCTAACGGTTTTAAACCGTATATGTAGATGATTTGCAGGTTGGGGACGCCGCCGAGAGGTGGAGGAGTGGACAGTCGGGGTCCCCGTACATCTTAGGATGGGGTTATTTTGAGTCATGGTTTATGTTATGGATGTTTTCGGATTTTAGTTTTGTATCGTATTACGTTGTTTTGAGGACTCTGCTGAGTTTCCTAGTTGTACTTTACTTTTCGTTTCCGCATACATTAAAAACGTATTTAAGTTTTCGCCTTTATTTTGTGTTATTATTGAAAGGTCCAGTGAACTTGTTGTCAGGCTAAGGGTCGGGACCCATGGTGCGGTCTCACCCGTAGCGCCCCGAGTCCCGCGGACTTCGGGTGTTACATATATATATATATATATACACATATATGAATGTCCTTTTTTAAAAACAATTTAAAATCTTATATCGATTAAAAAATATATATAATCAAACAGATTTATGCCTAACAAAAATATCAATCAGATATGTACGACATTAGAAGATTGCATTGGAAATTAGATTGAACGAGAAGTTACGATACTTGAAAAAAACCCTAATTCTATTACTATATAAAGTCATCGATATTCATTTACCTGTACACCTCATCCTCAACCTCCTTCGTTTTCATTACTTTACCATCCGTAGTAGGATTTCTTTCTATGTTCTATTATAATTTTATTTTGAATTTTTATTAATGATAGCTTTATTTTTTATGTAGGTTATGGGAAATAAGTTCACCTTAATCAATGATTTGAGCATAAAGTCTAATTCCAATATCATGATCCGTCTACGAGTTATGTGTATATGGGATGTATTTGACCTTTCATTGAAGGTTCCGGTTATAATTGGAAAAGAGATGGTGTGTATTGATGAGAATGTAGGTTTTATGTTATCGTTATTCTTTGTTATTTTTAGTATTCAATAAATTCGTTATATGCATATATTTTTCAATAGTTAAATATTAACTTTATAATAATGTGTATTTTCAGGGATCTAAAACTCAAGCATTCTTTAGGAAATCTTGGTTCAAGAAATTTATTCACGTGGTTGAGTCTGGTGTTTACATCATCGCGAATTTTGGTTTGGATACTATCTTTGGAGTATCAACATATACGAATTAAACTGATGTATTTAGGATAATGGTCTGGTAATTTATAAATGGGCACAGTATTAGATCATTACGTATATTATTGGGCTTGCCATACACATTTGGGCTTTGGGATAAAGTAGTTTTTAAAGATGTTTTTTGTATTGAATCTAATAAAATAGGAATTACTAAGTTTAGTAATATATAAATATAAATTAATTTTATAAGTAATAAATAGGATAATGTCTTAGATATTTTGTTAATATTTTCAAAAATTATAACATTAAATGTAAATAAAATTTGTTTTTTTTTATTTAAATTTTTTATATTTATTCTACTATCTTATTACACATTTACAAATATATATGAATTATTTTTATTAGTAATATATAAAAAACACCAAGGGCACGGATAATATACTAGTATTAACATAAACGAAAATTAAACATGTAGCACATCAACAAAGTATGCAAACCATTTAATCAACACATATAATATAAATGAATTAAAGATATTTTACTGTAATTTACAAATAAAGTATGCACACCATTTAATCTAAGAATATCATCAATCTAACTAGTAATTTACAAATAAATTTAAAATAAAAAATAGTGTCTAGAGTACACCAACTACTACTTACCCAGATTAGAAGTTGTGTGTTGGTGATCATCATCCCATCAATGCGATCGAGAGTTAGATCGATAATTGTGTCATCGAGCTCTCCTTGGACCTCTTGATCGAGCTCTTCTTCAACATCTTCAACCTCAAAACTTTATAATTCATTCAGATAAAATGAAATTTCATCATTTAGAAGAGCATTCAAATCGAAGTTTTCATTTGAAAGAGCATTCAAATCGAAGTTGTTGTGACAAGCCATATATATTTTGTAAAAATTGTGTTCAGTAGATTATGAATCAATGTTGGTACTACCATCATGTATATATATGCACTGTTCGTTTTTAAATGTTAAAAAATTGGTTCCAACGAATTAAAGACAATAATTTGACAATGTAAAATTCATAGTGTCTACGGTGTATTTGGCAATCAAATAAAGGCCTTAAAAAAAAGATAAGCATTAAATGATGGATATCTTCATTGTGGCAAGTAGAAGATGAAAAGCATGAGCCGTACATTTTTTTTTCTCTCAAATGTAGTTATGAGGTCTAATTAATTTAGGGTGTGAGAAGATTATAATTATTGTTCTTAATTCTTGTGAAAATGTCTTCAACGTCAGTTTTTTTTATCGGAGGGAGTATGTATTGTGTAACATGTTTGATTATTCTATGGTGAGTATTAGTGCAACGTGTTTATGTATAGTGATTGGGTTAATTGTGTAACATGCTTTTGTTTAGTGATTGTATTAATTGTGTATCAAGATTTTGTTGTGGTTGGGTTGATTGTGTTTGGTGAGTGTGTTAATTGTGTAACATGTTTTTGTTCAGAGATTGAAACTCGTTGATTGTGTGTAATTGTGTAACATGTTTTCATTATTTTGTGTTTTGTACTAATATAATTATCAAGCTCTCAAGTTCGAAGAAGAGGAAAAAATACAACCGTCAAAAGGACTCGATTATCATTTGCTACTATAACTACTCTACCTGTTTTTGCTTTGGATACCTCACTAGATTCTTATCGACCTCAGGATGATGACAAGAATGAAGAAGAGATGTTGCCACAAAAAATGAACCCACCACCACCGAATAGTGGTGCACCGACTCCACCAGCACACTCGTAATTTTTTGATAGAGTTTATATCGATATAAAGAAGAGGAAAAGGGGAAAAGGGTTATTTTGGGATCACTACAAAAAATACCTTGATAAGAATAAATTTTAAAAAAAAGAAAGGGTCAAGTGCATCCATTGTCGCAAAACGTTTGAAACTAATCAAAGGATAAATGGCACGTCAAATATGACTAGCCACGTTGGAAGATGTGTAGATAATCAGCCCAACAAAAATAAAGGTAATCAATCTAAAAATTATCTTAGAGGAAATTGTTGAAAGTGAACAATGTAATGTACAAAGTTTGGGTGTTAAATCAAGATGCATGTATTTTCGTTGAATGATAATTATTGATGAATTGTCTTTTATACAAGTAAAAAATGTGGTATAAAGGATTTGTTACTACTTCTTGTCTTGCTTTAATAGTACATTTGCATCACAATATTGCTAGAGATTGTTTTAATGGGTATTTGGATGAAAAAGTTGTATTGCATTGTTAGTTGAAGTAAAATTGTAAAAGAGTTAGTTTGACTGCATACACATAGACTTCAGTTCAGAGAATTAATTAACTGCTCATTTTATTGATAATAACTGAAATTTGCATAGGAGGATATTGAATTTTTGTCAAATCACTAGTCATAGGAGTGAATCACTTGCTAGAGGGGTTGATGATTGTTTAGGACATGGGGTTTAGATGCTAAGTTGTTTACCATCACCGTTGATAATGCTAGTTCAAACGACGCGATGTGGGCTACCTTGAAAGAAATGGTTGTTGCAAATGGATCATGCATTTGTAGTTAGGCATAACTTCCTTATGAACGTGTAGCTCATATTGGTAATTTGATTATGAATGGTAGTTTGAAGTTGCATAAGACTTTCGAAGTGTTGGTTAATTCGGATAAACGTGTAAAATTTGTAACCACCCACCTCGAACCCAATCTGGATTCGGAGAAGATAATTAATCAACAAACAAACAAATAAAACCACGGCTAAAAGCTAAAAGCCAAAAGCCAAAAGCAACACAAACGGCTTAAAGACAACCAAAACATAGAACCACCAAATACATAAACAAGAAACTAAGTGATCGTATACTTCCCCTTCTTCTTTCGCTTGTCTTTCGCATCATCGGGTCGTGCACTAGGTGTCAGCATGAGAAATCGGCGACTAGTGTCCTCAACCACCCCATGTCAACACCCTTTGGCCTTCATTTCTAGAGAGTGCTTCGTGATCTTCTCCGTTGAAGCGTTTAGCCTCCTAATGGTCCGGTGTTGCGCCTTCGTGAGGAATTTTAAGCTCGTTAGTACAGTCCCATCACTTATCTTAGCCAGCACACTACCAACATTACCATGACTCTAATCTTTAACCACAACTGGTTTAGGAACATTACCTTGGGGTTGTATATACCCCCTCAACCGGTGAGAAAACACGTTTACATCCCTCCTTTATCACTTGGTTCAGCCACATTTGAGCCGACGGTCATGTCCTTCCCCGACCCAACCCTCCAATTGAACCTAGCATCGCAGCAAAGTCATGCCTTGGTTCATTGAAAGAGCATTATCCTCCTTGTCCCCAAAGTGGAGACACTTCCGGCAATACGCAGGCTCATTCTCATAAAGTAGTGTACACTCGAGTGTCACCCCGTCTCTTGATGAATATTGTCAATAAAGCATGCTAAGTAGTTATGATTTAGAAGGATTGTCACCAAACCTAGTGTTTTGTTATACATTTAATCACTTGTTTGTTACTTGAATTTGGTTATTCAACTCTCAATTTAATCATTTGATCCATTGATCAACTTTTTTTTCCATACTTGAATTGTCTTGAACTTGATTCCATTCAAGCTATATAATGTCTTTCTGAAATTCGACCATAATGCTATAAATCATGTGCTACATTAACACAACCGGCTTTATGTGATTTTTAAGTTATACATTAACTCACATCGAGCCATTTAAATTTGCTTTCACATGAACTCTTACCATGATTAGAAGAAGTTCAAACTACTTGGTATAGACCTGGACATACTCGGACTTGAACCAGATTCTGGTTAGACTTCTTCTAAATTTTTTCCCGTTTATCCGGGCCGGACTAAGGCCATATGCCTTGTCCGAGCCCGTATGATTCCGGGACACGGGCAGCCTACGGATCCCTTTTCCTTTTTTTTAATAGTTATGGTGCTCAATTTATCTCTATTCAATTCTAAAATACAAGATACTTATTAATTTGTTCAAGCAAGAAATGCCATACAAATTTATTCATTATTATAGAAATTACAAATATACTAAAGTACTAGAAGGAAAATCTAAAAAAGTATGATTTGTTATAGGTAGAGCCGATACACTTGGGGTCCGGCCCGGCCGCCCACAAAAATAGGCAGAAATGGACAAGGTGAAAAGCCCAGCCTGCATGTTCTGTCATGCCGAATTTGGACAGAGTACAAACGGCAGGTTGCTTGTCCGGCCCAGGTTATATATATATACACACATATATATAACATGGGCATCTATCAAATTAAACCCTAGCCGCCTTCTCACTTCATTGAGAGTCTAAGTTCTCTCTCAAATCTCAATCAACGACCACCGACTTTGCTCTTCCCGACGCCACCCTCAATGCCACTCTCAGGGCGCCATATTGTCGGTGTCTCCTCCCCCACACTTGTTTGAGTTCTCTCTCAAACTAACTAAACCCTAGTTCGCTCTCCTCATCTAGATGTCACTCTCGGTCTTCACCTGCCTCGTCTCTTGATTGTGGATCTCCACGGCGCCTCGCCGCCAACCCTTTTGAGGCTCTCCTAGGCGTCTCTCCGTCAATCTTTTGAGGCTCTCCTCGGCCTCACTTCACTTTTGCATTTACTGGTTGTCTTGGAATATCATCTATTCATCTACTTGTATTTTACGTGATTAAGAAAGACGGTTAGAAGCTAATATGTTGCTCATTTGCTTTAATTAGAGGCTCATATGTTGCTCATTTACAACTTTACTGGTTGTGTTGGAAATTCCAACTTGGAATCTCATGTTTTTTTTAATTTAGCAAAAAATTGAATCCGGATACCCGACGGGTTGCCCTGCTAGCTTGGCAGACGGGTACGGACAAGCCATGAAGCACAAGACCCGGATCCGGCCCGGACATCAAAATTTAGAAACCCATATAGTATTCGCTCTAATTATAGGAGGCCATGAGGGAGATATCCCAAATAAGATCCATCAATATTCACAACAACCTAGATCTAGATGAAAAGTTCTCATTCGAGATATCTGAGAAAGCGAGAGGGAGATGGGAAGTGAGTATGAGATGTATAGTTATCTAAACTCGAAATCGAGTAAATCGTAGAAAAAATCGAAGGAATAAGATTATTGTACTTACTCGATATATTGCAAGGAAAACCAAATTTTTTGCAACTTCGCACTTGTTCAATTAGTCATAGGAGGAACCAAATTTGTTGCAAATTTGTAGGAGGAGATGAGAGGAGAACTCGCGGGATGAGAGAAGAAGAGAAGTAGAGAACTCGCAAGAGGCGAAGACGCAAGAAGAGAGCCGCAGAAGGAGAGGAGACGTAAGGAGGAAAAGGGGAAAGTATGAGAAAGAGATCTATGGCTTTGAGAAAAGAAGGGAGAGATACAGATCTAGGGCTTTGAGAAGAGGAAGGTAGCTTATGAGTGTATCGTACCCACCCGGCGGGCTTTGTGGGCCGGACTCATCGGTCCGAACGGCCATCAGTTTTCTCGGGAGGACGGGTTGGCCCGCGTTTTCCCAAGTCTTCTTTGTTAATATTTACTAACCTTTTTTCCCTTCTTCCTTGTATTGCTACCCTCTATAAATCAATGTTGCTCCAAATTGTGGCATTGAACACGGATCATGCATTTGATCATACTTGCCGTGGAAGTGATAGTGGTAACAGCAAACAAGAATGAAAAAAACACACTCACCTTGCTAGGTTGATGGAACATCTCGGTGCCTTATTTTGTGGGATGTGGCTTGCTGCATTGTGTTGGAATACTAGCATTCCACTCTCCTCAAAACACTCATTCAATTTGATACTAGTAAAGAGAGTGTTCAAATTTGATACTTGTAAAGGGAAGTCTGCATCGCGGTTCATAAAATCACGATTCAACCTCAGAAGCTCAGAGAGGTTCATTTTGTGCTTTCTTGGATTTTGATTCCACTGGATTCAGATCTTGGTGAACCCTACACAAGTCAAACAAGCAAGGGAGCATCCACGGAAGCCTTTCTTCTTTCAAGCATTCTCCCCTCTTTATCTATTTGTGAGTTTTTGTATTATGTTCACATAAAGTTACTTAGCTTACCTACAATTGTCATTTTTATTGATGCCCTTTTAGAGGGACTTTTGTCTTGAATATACTTCATATATTGCCAATTGCATTTGGTAACCAGACTTAATATATTTATTTATTTCCTTCCTGTTATATGCTTTATTAGATTCATGCCATACCTTTCTAATGTCTTCTCATACCTATAAACAGTGGTTTGGATTTGATACTTCTACCCCCATGATGAAACTACAAACACCAGATATGAGAAGACATTGCTATTTCATCCAAGAGTAATAACGAGAAGCTCTACAAATACGGCACTGGAATCATCAAATGTTAAATAGAGTAACAACGCTTTTCTAATAGTCACACATCACTAAAATACCAGAGCCTAAGGTTGAAGTAGATCAACTCAGTAACTATAGAATATAAGAACTAGAAGTTGAAGAAGATTAACTTATTTGAGTACTCTCTACGAACTTCTCCGCGAAAGCTAAAGCTCCTTCGTCTGAAACTGGTATAAGTCAACTACAAGGGAAGATAACAGCACATGTCCTAATTGACAGTCTGTGGTCCTTTATTATACCTAAAACTCTCAGCTATACTACTAACAGTCACCTACAAAAAGAGATGGCATGTGAGGAATACCATTCCCCGTCCCCATCTCAACTCCCAACTCGGGAGTTAATGAAATGTCCCCTGCTCATCCCCATTAAAGGACCGACAAATGATACTTGTTTACATTCCCGGTTACCCACAGCTTCCTCGTTTACATATTTATCTAAATTAAACAAATATATAGATATCTATTATAAATTTAACTTATGAATAAAGAATCAAAGAGAAGTATATCCTAATAAACTAATAAAAAAGTGATTTTATACTTGGCTTGTTTAGTTTGTAAAAAAGCCGAATATGATCAAATTTTTAAGCTCGTTTAAATTTATACTCGGCTCGAATAATAGCACCCTAAAGATGACTACATGAATTAACCTTTAATTGTGTTGTTATATTAGTTAATCTACTCGGGCTGCACTCGCAAAAAAAGCTCGGATCGAGCTCGTTCATATAACTAAACAAGCCAAATATGAGTACACTTTTAAGCTCAATTAAAATTTAGGCTCGGCTCCGCTCCGCTCTAAACGAGCTAAACATGAACATACTAAAAGTTCAGCTCGAATAACAACCCTACATGACATCCTACGTACCTATGTAATTGTTCTAGATACTCTCTATTTTCATTTCCAATATAACCCTAAACTATTTTGAAACAAATACTCATGAAAAGTCACATGAAGGATATTGGATTATTGACTACAACAACAATGGGGTGGGGGTTCTACTTGGATTTTTAAGGAAATAGGACATTAAATAAATCTTGTAAGAGCTAAGGGGATAAAAGTGTCGAGGGCCAATTTCTCATTTCTTCGTGTCCCATTTTGCAAACTCCAAATTCAACTAAACTACCATACAAAATATATCACTGTTCATCGATTCTATTTTCTCACAAAATAAATCTCTATTTTAAGATTCTAAACGATTAAAATATATATTTATACTTAGCTTATAATTTGATGTGTTTATGACTGTAGGCTCTTAAAGACAGTAGCATGGGATTTTACTTTTCACCTAAATGTTTGATACTTTAGTAATTGGATTTTTAGTGAACGAGGACTTGAGGAAATTAAAGTTCCGTAATTGTAGGGGTTCAGAAAAGAGAGACTTTTACACATAGTGGGAAATTTTTAGTGTGCAAAGTTATCCTAGACTTCCAAATGCCCTATGGAAGCTATTATAGTATTCCGCAGTGTGAGAGCACTTCTACCTTGGGCACGCACTCTATGGAAGCTCTTCTAGACTTCTATGCACAATATGTGGGAGCTCTTGTAGAATTCCACACGCACCATGCGGGAGCTTTCCTAGACTTCCGCATGCACCTTGGGAGCTCTTCTAGACTTCCGCATGCTGAATAGGAGCAATGTGTGTGAGCTGTTCTACAGTTCTACAAAGCTATGTGAAATGTTTTAAGACTTTTGCACACCTTAGGCAGAAGTTGTTTTATTTGCCCACTTGCATTATGCAAATGCCCTATGTTGGGTTTGCAAGTTTCATGTGGAACGGATATATTGGGAACTAAGCCACAAGTGTAGGTAAAGTTGAAATTTAATAAGACATACCAAGAACTCTAGTTAAAGACTAAGATTAAAGATAGTGATAACTACAAGGGTTGCCTCCATAATTATCTTAAGGGAAAATGAATCTTCTCCTTCCTCTTTGAATTCTACAATATAGTTAATGATTTTGTATTTTTCAGTAGGTTCAGCTAAGATCATCTTCTCTAGCTTTCAGCTCGTCATCAATGGAGATAATGTAAGCTTAGGGTTGGTGGCTTCACACCTAGAGAAGAACTTACGCCCTCATATGCAACTCTTGTAGTTTTTGATATTTCTACTATTTTGCTTGATTATCTATTTCCAAAAAATAGTTCTTCCAACATTATCAACCTCTTTATAATATAAAATTTGCTTGCATACCGAAGATTTATATCCATCTCTCAACAGAAATTAATTCCTATTCGTTCCAAATTTCAAAACTATATATTATACTTCACCAGCATGACTATCAACTAAAGAGACCTACAGGATTCTATACAGAACTAGCAAAAGTATTTCATATAAGCATGTAAAAGAAGAAATAAATCTTGCAAGCCAAAAAATGTAAAATAATAAAAATAATAAGTACCTTAACCAATCTACACAGTATGAGTACCTTAATCAACCTTCATCCAAGTATACAGGTTTGGAACACATCACAAGTTTACCTAAACATATGAAGTTAAGAATGACAATTAGATTAGCATATATAATGTGTGTGCCCCCAAACTAGTCGTTCTCTGAAGAAGGGAACACACGATTGTTCAGGAATAAAAAAACACAAAATAGACATGTATACAGTAAAAAGGGAAATGAAAAATAGTCAGATGTGGTAAAAAAAGGTCGAAGTAAATTAATCTAGGAAGAGAGCATACTACAGATTGTTATAAACAGGAAAACACAGCAAGGACCTAAAATTTTCTCCTAAAAGAGTCAAAAGAAAAATTCTTAGCAAAAGCAAGTACTGGTTGTAGATACTAGGAACAAAAGGTAAGTTCCAGATACCCTATGGTTCCTCCTTCAAGAAATGGAAGGCATTTTTCTACATAACTCAATCCAGCACATGGCTGCTTGCTGACTTTCTATATTTCGCTGCATAACCCTGCACAACGAAAGATGTACTATGTCAAGTGCAGAAAATGGTCTAATGAGATTTGAGTGCCTAAATGCACAATGAAAGATGTACTATGTCAAGTGCAGAAAATGGTCTACTGAGATTTGAGTGTCTAAATGGCATGGGGCAACTCATACCTCGAGAAGCTTTAAAATTTTTGTTTGCGATGAAGAAAGATACTGATTAACATGTTCCAGAGTGGCTGGAATTTGATTTGGCTGCAAGCTATTCACAATCTTCTCCTCTGCCTTTTGAACTATAACTTTGAATGCATCTTTAGTCAAGAGACCTTCATGCCAAATTGGTTTCAACAAGCCTTTGACAAAATCTACAAGAGCAGCTCGAAAGTGTCTCAATGCTTTGGGCTCCATATGAATGGCTTCATATTCTGCAGGATCCACGTCCATATCACTGATTTGCCATTCCTTCTCTACTTTTTGCTCAATCCTATGCCTTGAGGTACTTTTTTGATGCTTAGTACCAGATTCCACATCTTTAGGCATGCTACTAGGAACATGTGCATCAGTAGCAGAGGCAGAAGCTGATTCTACTTCCATTGTTTTTTCTTCTTCTATTGTAGGAACGTACTTTTCGTTACTGTAACTTTTCCTTTTGTCGGGATTCCATGAATGCAATGCCCCATGAAATGATAACTCAACACCAGGAGAAGGCTTAACTGAAGTGTCCTCATCAAATATCTGAATGCTATCACGAAGAGGATCATATTGACTTCCAGGAGATGATGTACTCGCTGAGGGGATAGAAAGAGATGGTCGAAAAGGGGCAGATGGTTCCCAATTATATGAACTAAAATTTAACTTGTAACCATGAGAGAATTGTGAGTTCCTAAGAATACTGGTATGATATGACCTTTCCATACCAGCACTTGAAGATGAAACCAAGGATGATCTATAGGAGTCAACTCCTTTGTCGCTAGTGTTAGTCTTATGAAGACCCAAACCATCTGAAGAGTGAGTACGAAAATGACTCCAATAACCCAAAGCTGATGCACTATGATCATTGAACATGTATTGATTAGGCCTCAAGGAGGCTTCCTCCAAACTTTGGTGATACGACAAACTATTTCCTGTTTGAGAACTAAATGGTAAACCATAACCTCTCAACCCATTAGAAAAGCTATGATGGACCTCTGAGCTGCTTCTACTGATTATTGGCATATCTGAGAAGACTGAGATATTTTTATTCAGCACGCCTCCTACTGTATCCCTACCTGAAGTGACGAATGCAGGAGCATCGGGAGAAGAAGGTGATTCAGCTTCAGCCAGCTCTCGAGAACCTGTTACACCCAAGATACCCTATTACAAATCAAACTAAGGAAGGCCAATCCAACGAGAAGTATAAACATTAAGTACCTGCTTCACTGTTTCGCAAAGATATATCTCCCCCGTGTTTGTGTCTGGTACTATAAGTTTCATCTCTTTTATGAAGGAACCTACATGCACTCCCTTTAATGCACCAACCTTTAGCAAAAAATTCACATATGATAGCAGGTCTTTTTTCTCTATCCTTTAACTCTGTTTCAGTAGACATACTCCTAGGCCTAATGAGTGTCGCAGACAATCTGGAAAACCCAGCATTTGTCAGTGACTCAGAGGTTTTGAGCAACAATGCAACTAAGATGCAAAAGGAATTGATGTCTCCAAGATGAAATAGGTTCAAACCAGTCTAGAGAACTTTTTTTACAAATAATAAATATCATCTAACCTTGATGCGCTAATCACATCCATTGGCTGCATATCTGCTTGCTCGTCTATTTCCTTGGAATCGGAAATAGGGTTTACCTCTCTACCATTATCTCCTTTAAAAGAGCTTTCTGAAGTAGTTTCCTTCTCGCTCACAAATCTGGAAAACCCCACCATTTGTCAGTGACGCTGTGGTTTTGAGCAATAATGCAGCTAAGGTGTGAAAAGAATTGATGTCTTCATGATCAAATAAACTCAAACCAGTCTATAAAACTTAATTTTAGAAAAGCTAAATATCAGCTAACCTTGATACACAAATCCTATCCTTTGGCTGCATAGCTGATTGCTCATCTATTTCCTTGGAATCAATAACATGGTTTATCTCTCCAACATTTTTTTCTTCATAAGGACTTTCTGAAGTTGTTTCCTTCTCACTAACAAACCTGGAAAACCCATCATTCTCAGTGACTCGGGTTTTGAGCAATAATGCGACTAAGGTGCAAAAAGAAATGATATTTTCAAGATCAAATAAGCTCAAACCAGTCCAGAGTACTTTTTATTAAAATAAATATCAGCTAACCTTGATGCTCTAATCCCATCCATTGGCTGCTGCATTTCTGATTGCTCGTCTATTTCCTTGGAATCGAAAATAGGGTTCACTTCTCTACCATTGTCTCCTTTAAATGAACTTTCTGAAGTAGTTTCCTTTTCGTTAAGGCAAGGGACTTGGCTGTCCTTCGCATCCATAAGCTTATCTAGCTTAGAATCAATACCATCAAAACAATTTTTTTCTTGAAAATCAATATGGCCTCTCTTCAGTATCTGAGCAAGATCATCGTTCTTATCACCTCCAATATGTACTTCAAGTTGGCAACCATCGGATATAACATCTTTTCTGGCACTTTGATCATCACTGTCTAATACAGCATTGCTCATCGGTCTTTCAAGTGGGTCGGAGCTTCCATCAGCAGCAGTGTCAACTACTGCACAGTCAGACTTTGACGGAGCCATTGTTTTGAGATTTATAATTGAATTTGAAAGGTTTGACTTTGTGCAGTCATCATGACCTTCAGTTATCTCTTGGCTAGCAACTACAAGAGAGGAGACATCAGAATGAATACGCAAGGAAGACATCAATTTAGATCAAGTTCTTAATAGGTAACCATTACACAGAGAGCCTCCTTACATGTTGATTAATTCACAACTCTCCATATCTGAATATTTGTCTACTTATTCATCAGAAAACCCTCTTTTCATTTTATCAAGTGGTATCTCTTCCAATGCTCACAACAGACTATCATCACATGACACCAAAACAGAGCTAGCTTATCAACCATTCTTTCTTGAATATACTGCAGACAAACCAAGGTCCGCTGATAAGTTCCTCTTAGGAGATCTCGAAGAAGCAAACATTGTCTACAATCCCATGGAATCATCCCATCCATAAACACAAGACACTATCTTGGTCCACAAAAATTCTTACACCTTCTAACCTACAGGAATTAATTTAGAAAAATGGCACATCTAAGGAAACTTCTCGCTAGAATGGAAAGAAGGTAAATGACATAGAGAACTGCAAAGAATCAAGAAAGACAAGAAAAACACTTTAGGCTGAATATGGGAAGGGGATTATACGTCTAAACTATGGGCAGAGTGAAATGGTAATATATAACCAACTAGAATGAAAATAAAGGGAGAGAATAGTGATTTCACAAAAAAGCTGATCTTCATAGAACACGAGAACTCTAAATCAAACCCAACTCAACCAAATGTCAACAAAATTTCTAATAAAAAAACTAGTGATACCACTTTTGCTCCTTGCTTCAGGCCCATCACATTTTGAGAGAGGAGGAAAGAGATTAGGAGATCCAGATGGAGGAATATAGAAAGAGATATTGACTTGGCTGAGTATCAATCTAGAGAAAAGATGGTGAAATAAATTGTCAAGATGTACGTAATAGATAGAGATATTGACTCGTTGTATATAAATCGAGAGAAGAGAGGATGAAACAAATAGTCTTAGTGGCAGCTATTGGTTTAGCGCAAGATTTTGCTTTAACTAACTGATTACACCCTCCTTTCATGGGCTACCATGCTAGAGTGATTGACACATCTCCTTAAAGAGTCGTCCACAACATGCTCTCTACGTTTCAACACACCTTGACGAAAAGGCATAGCCCAAGAAAAGTAAGGTGCTTATGTTTTAAGGCCTTGAGCATTAGTCCATGAGTGTGCTGGAGGTTGGAACCTTAGTATTCCTCTTGGTCAATTCCAACCTCTGTTTTTGAGTGAGCACTTTAATTCCAAAAATGCTTCTAAAAACAAAAAAGATGTTGCTAAGGAGCACTGCCTTCAGCCCCATTGTTTATATTTGCATTTTTCAAAGGGTGAATTGTATTTTAATGTGGAAACAGATCTTAAAGGGGTGAAATTATATGGATTTGCTGCCACTGCAGCTTTGCCTACAGCCCTAAACAATAACAATCAAGAAAAGTAGATGTTATACATTCTAATGAAACCAGATATCAATAACGTTTTAAGAAATTGTATAAACAATAACCACCTACAGAAATTTAGATACTGCATATAACATTGGCAAAAATACACTACAAGTTTAAGTACATATAAGCCAAAACTTAGCAGAACAGTATATCCTTGACACCAAATAAATGATGTGTAAGCTTTAATAGGTAATGGAAGGAATTGAATAGGATATCCCTTGTATGGTACAAATGCTATAGAATTTTTGAGGGACTTGGATGAGAGATTTATCATTGATTATCATTTGACACTGTAACATCAGCGTGTTTTCCAACATTTTCTCGAAATTTTCTTTGGCTAAATAAACCCATACTATGAACTACATACTATGTAGAAATGAAGAAACAGAAGATTTTTTCACAATACGGGCATTTTAGATTTAAAAACAAGTGTGAATACCCCCTCTATTTGCAGACCTTGGGTTGTTATTCCTATTGTTGATATGGAACTATCCATAAATATACTTCGATATGCAGGAGTAGTTTGATGAGTTATATTTTTGTTTAAATTATAAAATCTTAACAAAAAAATTTTCTTTAAGATCATTGACCTCGTTTTAGTGAAGTGTTATTGTTTGGTATAAATGCGTACACCACACTTCTTCAGAATTGATAACATTTGCTCATCACTCTTTCTACAGCTGAAACACATTTACCCCAGACGGTGTAGCTGTTTCCTGTGTCAACACATGGATGCACACGGATCCTAGAAACTCCCGAACACTTGTTTACATACTGTAACTTTGAATGTGTGATTGTTTATTTACTTTAGGTAACTTTTGAAATAACATTAAACCAAGGAGCTAAGGAGTAAAAGGCTGGAGAAGTGGAGAGGCAAAAGAAAACGACAAAGAAAATCAAGCTAGCTGAGAAGCAAAAGACAGGAGAGGCAAAAGAAAACAAAGAGAGCAGCACTTATCTCTAGAAAAATAATTAAGATAGCCTAACAGAATCATCTAACAGGTCAAGAAGGTGCATTTAATAACCATTCTCTCTTATAGAAAGGCGGTTGACATGATCAGATTTGGTGGCACATAACCTATATGTTTGTAATTTTATTAATGGTGGATGCATCTGTAGTTGTCGTCATCCGGGGGATTCAGGACCGTTTATTTGTCAAATGTATTCACACAGAAATTGCGTATTATAACTCTCAAATTCTACACGTCATTCATTCAGTTGATTTCCTACCAACATTATTCAAAGCATAAATAAAGGAGACCTAGTACGTAATAACCTTCAAGCGTCATCAAATACCAAATACCGTACATTCCTTGCAAACCCTATGTGAATCACAGCCTGTAAAATTGCATAACTTCCCTTATAAAACAATTAAGAATTCACAACTTTGTTCTTTGCAAAGACTAACAGTACCAAATCAAGAATTTGACTATCAATAACCCCATCTGAAGCATCTCACTCATGATAAGACCCTAACGGAGATGTGTAAGGTTCATCTAACATTGTACTACAGAAGCTTAATATTATCTACCAGCCAACATTGTAAATGTCTAGCTTGAATGCACACTTATGCCAATCGGGAGTCAAGCTAGCAGAAAAACCTAGAAGCTATCAACAAAGGACCAAAATTCAACGAGCCATGCAGAACGATCAGCAGAGCTAACCCTAGAACAAAGAATTCATATCTCAACAGAACACAATTACATAGAATAGCCACAATCCACTAAGCTTGCGCGAATACGAATGAGAAATAGGTTATGAGCATAAAATTTTCAATCGAAAATTGAAAAATAAAAGATTACCATCGTTTGGGGGTGCAGTTGAAGAATTGGGAGCGTCGGTATCTTTCTCCTCCTCAATAAGCTTTTGCTGATCCTCCTGGTCATCCTCGTCTTCGTCCTCTTCTTCTTCTACCTCTTCCTCCGACGCTTCAACCTCATCATCCTCCATGGGTTCTTCTTCTGGGTCTTCTTCCTCATCCTCCAATGCTTCATGTGTTTTCTCTTCTGCTTCTTCTTCTTCTTCTGGATCTTCTTCTTCTTCTTCCTCGACCTCAATTTCCTCCTCCACTTCGATCTCCTCTTCAACCTCAATCTCAATCTCCTCCTCTACTTCTATTTCCTCGTACTCATACTCATACTCGTCGTCCTCATCCACCTCCGCCTCCTTGGGGTCAGAATCGACTGGTCTAATGGAGGAATCGGCGGCGTAGATTGAAGATCGGTGGCGATCGGATGGCGTCATTGAGGGGGAAAGGGTAGAACTCAGAGTGGCAGGGCTGGGGGTTCAATGGAAGAAGAGAGAGATCGTAATTTTAATTTATTCATTGGGGACCCGACCCATCATACCAATAAATTACAAGAGTGCAAACGCGGTCCACGCAAGACCGGGCGTGCTGATTCGACCCTGACCGGTTCGACCCGGTCGACGTAAGTGGGTGAAGTGGTCAAGGCCATATATTATTTGGCACTCAGTTTGCCCACAAATTGGACTGTGCTCGTACACAATAAAACGTTGGTGCACGTGTCACCAAGCTTTCTAGTCCTAACTGTACAAAACTCTCTGGGCCGAATCCATTTTTATTATCTACTCAAAAAGTTATACACTATTATACTTATTATTTTACTAGGTGAGACGCGTGCGTGCGCGCCGCATTGGAAAATACTCGTTGTAATAAGTATTTCAGTTTTCAGCATATTTTTAAAAAAAAATTTAGGTAATCTAACCAACAAATAACAAAACTAAGAAATTAATTATGTTTGACTTTCGTTATTAAGTTGAAAATTCATCAATCTGCAACGTTTAGATCGAAGCTATAAAGTGTTATATGGTTAATACCCTTTAACTACTAATGACAACTGATGTTCTGCTTTTATTGCAGCACAGTGCCGAGAAGAAAATTAAATCTGTAAAAAGAAAGGTTATAGAGTAATGTTGTATAACCTTTATATATATATATATATATATATATATATATATATATATATATATATATATATATATACTTCTAAAAATAGACACATTTAAAAGCATCAGATAAGAGTTACTCGAAGGCTCTTTGAATTAAGAAACGATTATGGTACAATTTGAACACAAAAATTAACACGCTAATTATCCAACAACAACAGAAATTGAAGTAAGAAACTCATACGGTTACACCATTCCTCTTTCTCCGTATTCGTGGATCGTAAACCTTAGTAGCTCTACAGCTTACAGATCTATGGCCATCACAGTAGCTCTGCAGATTAATTTTTTCCCCTCCATCCCCGATTACGCAGAATTGGACATAACGATATTACTTTGCGGGTTTTATATTTTTACTGTTATGTCGTTTATGTGGTATTAAATTGAATTATATTTGCTTTGTGTAATATTTCAAAAGATACGACGTTTTTTGTTGAATTATGTGAAAGGAAGTCAGTTGATTCTGGTTTTGTAGTGAATATATTTATGTTTTTCCTGTGTTTTGCTCTAGAAAGAGCTACATATAATTGACCATGAGCAAAACAGGGTTCTCGTAAATGTAAGCATATCTTTTCTAATGTTTGACCTTGTGCCTTGTTTATTGTCATTGCGAAACATAATTTGATTGGGAATTGTTTTCTTTGAAATGAGAACAGATATTTTGTGTTTGGTGGTCGCAACGTAATTCTGGGAATGAAAGTTTGCTCACCTTTATAGTAGCCAGATGTTATTTCACAATGAATTAAATTTCTGTGAAATTTTTACATATTAATCTTGTTCCATTACATAAACCATTTGGTGGATCAAGATTACGTAATAAGATGACTGGGCAATTTTGTTTCAGTATGAGTCTGTGTGGACTTATTCTAGCTGGGCATAATGTATTCAAAAATTCTATCGGATATAAAGCTTGTGTATAGTATTTCTCTTCCAGGATAATGAGTTATTATGGAATGATTGATATAATCTACGTCTTCATTTTTCGGAGTTAGAATTGCTCTTGATGTAAAAATATTGCAGTCTATATATTCCAATCTTATTTCTGGAAATATTATATCAATTAGATTGGATGTTGTATTGTCATTAATTTCTTCGCATTTTACAATTGAAAGGGGTATTTGTATTTGGGAATGCTCTTGTACTTGTAATTATCCATTTCCTAATTGTAATAAGAAATCCGCTAATGTGCTATCTTCTTTTGCTCTTATATTATCTGTTAATATAAATTTTATTAGTTCCGGCCATAAAAATGAGTTAACTAAACTACAATTTACAGCCTCCCGTTGTCCCTGGTGTGGTACAACTGGTAGTACTTGTCTGAAGTCTCCACCAAATACAACTATTTTTCCTCCGAATAATTCTTTTGAATGACAAATATCTTGTAACATCGTATTTAGAGATTCAATATTTTCTTTTTTTGCCATTGATGCTTCATCCCATATTATTAGTGTTGTTTGTCTTAATAAATGAGCAAGGTTGCTCTGTTTAGATATATTACATGTCTGACTGAAGTTATCCTCAATAGATATTTTAAATATTGAGTGTGCGGTCCTACCATATGGTAAGTTCGAAGCTGCAATACCGGATGTCGTTGTTGCAAGGACTATTCTGTTCATTTTTCTTACCTTTGCATAAAGGCAACAATACAAGAATGTTTTTCCAGTGCCTCTTGGACCGTCTATGAAAAATGTTGTGTTCTTTCCCTCTTTGATGTGATTGATTATTGATTTGTATGCGATTTTTTGTTTTTCATTTAATAACTTAGAAGTTGTCTTATATTGTTCAGGTATGGGAGCTGTAAGCGCATCTTCAATTTCTCGAATATGTGAATTGACATGATCGGTGTTGATAGAAGGTGAGGTAATTTCAAAATCTGTTATTGATTTTCCCATTCCTTCTAAGTACTTGTCGACATTGTTCCATGTCGCTCTATATACTTTATTTTGATCTGTTGGAAATTGTTTCAAGTAATCGTCTGAAAGGGATAGGAAGTGTTTATCCCACAAATTTTGTGGATTTGATGGAGTACAAAAAATAAGTAATGTTGAAAACAATCTGCGCAGTGTTTTTGGCATGTCAGTTAATGTTGCTTCTTCCATGCATGTGTTTGAATATCCAGTTGTTTCAATTAATCCGAGCTTTAATGCTGCTTCTTCAAATGTGTTAGTAATAATCTTAAAAAATATCTTTCTCCTTCACATGAATTCACATATGTTAAACGACCAACAAAAGATTTTTTATTTCGTTTGTTCCACATTTTATCTTTTGAATGTCATGTGTAATACTCGGGAAATTCTGAGTACAAGTATTTTTCCGTGGTTTCAATTTTGTTATTTGTTTGAAAAAATCCTATTAGTGGAGTTGTGTGTCTTGCTTCGTTAGATAGGATATTATTTATGTTTTCAAATTCTAAAAATGATACATGATGCATGTCTGGTAAATGAATTTGTAAGGGTATAACGGGGGGATTTATATCATGTAGATCAAAAGCAAAAATTCTCTAAGCAGCTTCGGGAGGTGAGATCCAACGGCCGTTTCGATAATCGTTTATTTCGTTTTTATTAGTCGATGTTTCTTTTGTTAGTGCAAAACTTACCCTATCATGTCCTTTGTACACATATTTATATAAATATTTAACTGCTCCAATTGTTGAACAGATTTCTACGTTTATGTGACAGTCGAATGTTGCTAATAGAAAAGCGTTATACGGGCTTACCCATCTGTTATCTAGTTGGGCGCCACGTACTGTTACTTTGTCACCATTGTTTCTGCGTCGATATATGGGATATGAGTCTTCTGAACATGTGGTGATTTCTGTGTATTGTTTAGGGTCTTTATATTTACACATTAGTTTTTTTTTTCTTCATGCATGCGCAGTTTGGATTCTTGTTTCCGCAAGGTCCGTGCATCATGTGTTGGATTACAAGTCCTCTTAAAAAAGGGCAATCTGGTGGAGGTATTTCGGCTGAAACATATTTATCAAATGTATCTGTGTTGATGATTTTGTTTTGGCGCGATAGTATAATTAACATATGAGCATGTGGTAAGCCTCTTTTTTGGAATTCAATTACTTCAACCCGAGCCGCAATTTGACCAAATATTTTTTTCTCTGTTAATAGATTTCTGAGGACAGATAATTTTGCTTTAAATACTCTGGCTATAATGTCTGGGCGATTTTCTGCCCTTTCACCTATATCTAGACGTGATTTTATTTCAGGCCAATTGGGATTACATGTCATGGTAATGAACAAATCCGGTTTACGATATTTCTGCACAAGAGTCATTGCATTTAAGTACCTTTTTCATATCTCTAGGACCGCCTATAAATGAAGCTGGGAGAATAACACGTTTTCCGATATCTGAAGCTCTTCTATATCCATCATTGACGCTATCAACAATACCTTGATAGAGTTCACTTCGTATGGTGCTCTGATTTCTACGGAAATAGTCAAGTCTTGTGTTTTCAATCTTCACGTACATATCTACAATATATTGTTGATATATCCGCCCTGCTTTTAATATATGATTGTTCGGTCGTATTTGAAATTTGTAACAATAATATTCCCTACATGAAATCTCTTTACCTTCTTTTGGTATTAATTCAGTTGAACCTGTGTAAACTATTTGAGGAGAAATTAGTTAGAATTATGTGTATGAGGCAAAAGGAAGTGGAAAATAAACTGGTATAAAATTAAGCGTGTGAATGAAACTAACTTACCAATGTGTTCACGTTCAATGATTTCAGGTATTGTTGTATTTGGTATTGTTGTATTTGCATTTGGTGTAAGGGGAAAACACATTTCACTTCGTAATTGGTCATTATTTTTTTTAACTTTTTTAATTCCTTGATGCCATCCACATTCACCTTTCTGGAAAAGAAGTGGATATTGTAGCGGATCATAATAACCATAATAGTGCATGACTTTGTACGTTCTGTATTCGTTACCTATGACTATAATTTCAGGACTATTTATAAGATTTGAGTTTTCATTATCAACTAATATTGCAGCAACCTCTTCTGTACTTGGAGCATTGAATACACGTTGGTCCAAACATGGGTTTTTAGAAATAGATATCTTTGTTTCTGAATTAACGTGGTGTTGTGATAGAGAACGGAAAAATTTAGCGTATGGATTGGAAGACATTATATCCATTATCATGCATATAACATCAGGGTCTAGCTCTGCGAAAGTACGTATGCGTTCTTCCTTTTCTTGCAAACCATCGTAGAAATAAAGCTGTAAGTATTTATGAGTATCATTTTTCGATAAGATGTTGGGAAGATAGTGATAGAGTTGTCCTTGTAGTCTAAATATATATATCCCTTTCTCTTTCTTTGCGTCTATGTTATCGTATCCTAGAGTACTGAAGGAGAAGAAGTTACTGTATAGTCTTGCGTATTGACGAAAGTGTTCCCCAAGGGTACTTTGTTCCGTGAGTAGTCTAAGTATTGGCAGTGCAAATGAGTTACATACTATTCGAATAGTACCATCTTGACAACAAAAGTTTTTTGTTTCTGTGAAAAACTTAAAAGCGTGGCATTTGGAACAAGGTAATTCATTGCGGAGAGTAGAAGAAACGCTTGGTATATGGTCCATTCCAATACCCATCTTCAATTCATGTGAAGGTGGATTTCTTCGCGGCCGTTTGCGCCTTGAACTTTCTGGCTTTTCAGCATTGGTAGTCATGACGGAGATCTTTCAATTATCTCATCTGTAAGAAATATATTACACTATTGAATTAAAATAGTTTAAAGAATTTACTCTTAAATTAATATATCACACTATTTAATTAATATAGTTTGAAGAATTTTCTCTTAATAAATTAATATACAAGTTATATACTAATATGCCTAATGAAAACATAACACATAACACAATCATATGAATGCACGAAGAAGTGACATTGTTTATATTCTTATTTCTTTACCAACAAACATACAAGTAATATACATGAATGTAATATACATGAATGTGATTGGAGACGGATATGTTTGGTTTGTGTGTTAATGAATGGGATCGAAATGTGTATGTGGATGGCATCAAGCCTTGCGCTTACAGTGGTTGAATACAAACTTGAACTCAAGCCTTGTGCTTCCACTAGATAAGCATATAGTTTGTTGTGATCCTCAAGTTCAAGTCGTTGGGTGAATATCTAATGAGAAGAGCCTAAGGAAGATCTTTTGATGGAGAATTCAATTTTCAAAGTATTGGCGGAGTGATGCTCATCAAGTTGTGTACCAACTAAAAGCTAAAACGAAGTTGCTTCTAACTTTGATGGGAACTATCCCACATCATGAATTTCATGTTATAACCTCTAACTCCTGGTTCACAAATAATGTTGACAAAGTGTTTTATATAATGTTGATCGGGAAGGAAACCAATAGTTTGATAGGGAGCATAATATAAACATAAGTAATATATATTTACTGATTGGGGGTCTTCATATTTGGAGCAATCAGCTGAAAGGGCTAAAGGTGCCCAATCACTTAGATGTCATATTACATGCCATTCTAGGCAGAGAAAGAGTAAAACATACTGCACCGATATAAGGTGGTTATGCTGGGATGAGCAGAGCAGTGTCAGCAGTATAGCCCCTGATCAGATTCAGGATGATATGACCCGAGTAGCCCTGATTAGAGAACGACTACTGTCGGGGACACTCTCCTGCAGCCTTAGACCACAAGTGTGGTAAGGTTTCTTCTCCTCTCTTCTTTCTTTCTTGCCTTCCTTCATAGCTTAGGATTAGATGATTGCCTAGGCGCGTTTTGATGCTGGTATGTGTATGTATGTGTTTGGGATTGCCTTTGGATGAGAGAAGACGGGAATTGATCACGTGAAGGACCGAGGAGAAACGTAGAATCACGCTCTGCGCAGTCGCCGCCCCGCGGCCGTGAGTCACCGCCCCC
Organism: Fagopyrum tataricum; assembly: GCA_002319775.1. Lineage (NCBI taxonomy): Eukaryota > Viridiplantae > Streptophyta > Magnoliopsida > Caryophyllales > Polygonaceae > Fagopyrum > Fagopyrum tataricum. Next base: position 47,286,528 of record CM008286.1, on the reverse strand, counting down.
GCGGCGACATTGTCCAGGCGCCATTGCGCCAGCGGCGTGCCAGCGGCTGCCCACGTTCCGTGTCACCGCCCCCGCGGCCACATCCCGCCGCGCCCGCGGCCACCTGCTTTCGCCCCTGCGTCCCTTGTGACCCGCAGGTGCGTTTTGTCCCGGATCTACCTAAGGCTAGGTAGATCCTTTTCCTTCCTAGTATGAGTGTTAGTAGCATGTTAGGTGCGAGTTGAGGTTAGAATGAGTTGAGTACGGAACTGTTATGCCGGTTACGGCCTTGAGGAGTACGAGTTGGAATATGATCCGTATGGATCCCTTGGGTCTAGGTGTGACCCCTTATATGGATATGTATATGATGTATGCGTTATACCTTGTTTAGGTTGAGTTGATCTCCAGAGCGGAGCCGAGTATTCTGAGTCTGTGACTCCCGAGGTTGAGGTAAGTCCATAGGACTTACTTAGCTGCGCTCCATATATTGGATGTGTGCCCGAGTGGTGGATGTTATGCTTTATAGCCCGTATGATATATTGTATTACCGACCTATGGTCTATTGACTGCCCATTGTAGGGCCGTGACAACTTGTCCATTCATCCTGCTGGGAGTCTGGAGGTTCTCTTCGGGCAGGCCCGTATGACTCAGTGGGCCGGCCACCTGCACCACTCCCATAGGGTACACGAGAGGTGGGACCGGATCCCATTCCAGCTGGCACCATTCCCGAGAGGCGAGGGTTATATTCCTCGTGTCACATATGTTCATATTGAGTTATTATTTATACGCTGTATGCGCCGGACTATTATTATAAGATAATAAAATGGGTAAATGTGTGACAACATGTTTATATGTTTAAGTTCTGACGTGTGTATGTGCTCTAGCATCTTCCTTTGTATGTGTTTGGTTAGCTAACGGTGTAATGCCGTGTTGTAGACTTTGCAGGTTAGGACACTGCAGAGTGATCCAGACGGGGCGATCTGTTGAGGGCTCCGTACACTGGGGTTATACTCGTGGATGGGTATTTTGGATATGTATATATATATATATATATATGATATGTTTTGTTGTACTCATCAGTTGTATAAACCTTTTGACATGTTTATATATCAGTTTTATGTTTTGGTTTTAATCTGTTTGTGCCTTGTTGTAAGATCGGTGAAATTGTTGTCAGGCTAGGGTCAGGATCCATTGTGAGATCCTAGCCCGGTAGCACCTCGAGTCCCGCGGATTCGGGGTGTTACAATAACAACTCGCACCGTTCATTATTATTCGTATACCTTATTTAACGGAGTGCTACAGAAGATTCATATATATTTTTGTCGGGCCTGAAATTACTTATTATTGTTGATCACCACAAGTTGTTTGATCACATGTCGACCAATATACATTAATACGATGTCGTGGAGGTTGAGGGTGAAGGTGACACGTTGGTACGATTTGCCTCAGTGATGTGTTGATGTATGCATGGAGTTTGATCCGGTAAACTTCAACAGTGTCGTGAGAAGCCTTGTGCAATAATATGTACATACGCATAAGAACCGAGGTATGTGTTATTTTTCCTGGTTACCTCCACTACTGTCCCCCATGTGGTATTGAAATTTAGCAATTTTAGTGCATCTTTAATGAAAGTGTATGTTTGTTAATATGAAAAGTAAAGAAGCAGTATACGTATATAATAGACATATATGAAACATAGTTGTGTGGTGATGTATTACAAACTTGGGGTATTACTTTTGGTGTGGGGGTGTAGAAGCGCCTTTGAAATTGTTTGAATTTGTCGAGTAGTTGGAAACAACAAATTTTAGGTGGGACTGGACCGTAAAGATCCAAACAAATGACAAAACGGTTCAAAATTACGCAGATACCATATTGTTTGTGTTTGGGCGTCTCCATCTCCGACCCCATACAAGGGCTACTTCATCTCCCTCGACCTCTACACTCGTTGATCGTCCAACGAGACCCCGTTCCTCATCCGGATAAGACACTGTCCCCCGAACCCCGACATTTTTTTTCCTTAAGTATGACATTCAAGACATATCAACATCTATAAAGAATATTAAAAAAGGAACTTTTGATGTTCTTTCCTTTTTCCATCGTTAATCTTGTCATGATGTGAACATCTCTTACCAACCTCCCGATTTTTTACACTTCATGAGTAATAAATATGATTTTTGACCTCTTGTATGTGGAGATGCTTTTATGTTTGTGTTGTTGAAAGTGGAGTTGTACTTAATAGTTTTGATTTAATCTAATGTAGATTTTTCTTATGCACTTCCTATTTTGTTATAAAATTAGTAATTTTGTATGTCTAACATGGCTATTGCTCAATTATTGTTCATGGAGCTGAGATAATCATCTTCCGTCATATGTTAATAGATTTTGTATTCAACACCGGAAGAGTTGTTGCTTGTGCAATATTTTCGTGCTTACCGTATACAAATTTGATGTAGTTTGAAAACATGCGGAGGTATTAGGGGTTCAGGTTTATCCGAACAAGCAAAAATTGTCTTCCCCTCAAGATGGAACTACTCCGAACAAGATTGGTCTAATAAAATAATATACAAAAAAGGAAGACTCCTTTGTTGACAAGTGAAACATTCATTGGCAATTGGAACTTACTAAGGTAAAAAATGGAAATGGATGCACTACGTCCGACTAGGGCTGTTCACCGGTCCGGACCTGGACCGGACTTGGGCCGGACCGGACCGGAAAAGGGAGGACCGGTCCAGGTCCAGTCCTGGACCGGATGGACCGGAATTTTTTTTTTAAAATTTTTAAAATTTTATAAAATTTTTAATTTTTATTTCATTTTTTTTGCACCAAAGCCTATTGCGGACCGGACCAAACCGAGAGTTAATTAGTTAATTTTAATATTTTTATTTCACTAAAATTTTAATTAATTTAATTTTTTTTTCAAAAATTTCTTTTTTTTAAAAAAATATCGGTCCGGACCGGTTTGTTCCGGTCCAAAACCCGAATCGGAAAATGAACAGTCCTACGTCCAACCCAACCGGTTAATCAAATCAATTATAAGGGTGAAAACCCGAGAAGTTTCAAGGGATGGGACATTAACGGATGAAATTGATGGGCGTTGGGACGATTATGGGTGGAGGCACGACTTGGTGACATTATTTTTTTTGGTAAGTACGACTTGTGACATTATTATCAGAAAAAATATTGATAAAATATAAATGTTGCTGCCCAGGATCGAACTGGAGACCTTCAGTGTGTAAGACTGACGTGATAACCACTACACCACAGCAACCTTTGATGCGTTAAAACTATTTACAGACATTATTATCAAAGAAACAAGGCGGGTAAAGCTCTCAGAGGCTCAATCCAGCAAACTTCCATAAACCGAAATTGTAGAACAGAGCTCTGCTGCCAGCTGAAGGTTTCAGATGAAAATTCTCGTCGCCCACCTCTCACAGTCTCATTCACTCTTCTCATTTCAACCCATTCAATGGCGGAATCACCCATCCTACACTCTCTCTCCTAACTTTATACGCCTCTTGCGGCTCCCAGTATCCGCCCCGAGGTGCGTGTTGCCTTCGTTATCATCCGAGTCCGCGGATTGCAACGGTTGGGATGATTTGAGGCTTCGAGTTGATCCGGGACACTTAGGTGAGTCAAATCTGATCCGTGGCTATTTGAATTCGCTCGGGAATGACCATAAAAAGTATGTGATTGTGTATATTCTTGGATTTGTATGCGCGTTGGCGATTTCCAGGGTTAGGGTTCCGTCGATTGTGGTTGTTCCCGCTGCTGCTATTGTTTTTGGGATTGGTTTTTCTTTTGGGTTTGTTAATCGTGGACCTCGTGGTGTCAGTTTCAGTGGGGGTAAGAGAAAGTCTAAGGGGGAGGATTCGAAGGTTTCTGTTGATAAATTAAGGAATCTCGTTAAATTGTTTGACGAATTTGATGGAAGAGTTGGTACGCTGAAGGATCAAATTAGTCAAGCTGTTCAGAATCAGAGAGTCGGAGTTGACGATTTGAAAAGCTATGTTGATGCTGTAGAGTTACTGGGCTTGTGTGTGAAGAAAGCTAGAAATGTTGTTGAAGAATCTGTTACTATTGATACTGTTGAGGATCATGAGATAGAGAGGAGTTTGAATAAGAAGCCATACAAGAAAAGAAAAGAGTCTGGTGATAATCGATCCAATTGGTTTCAGCTTGTTTTCGGGTTTTTTCAAGAGAACGCAGCTGGTGTCAAGTCTAGTAAGAAGAAAGAGGGAATAAAAAGTGAGATTATACCTGCAAATAATGGAGCCCCAGGAAATTTGCTTGGTTTGCAAGATGAGGAGAGACCGATGAATTCTAAGTATGCTAATGTGGGTAGGAGATCAAATAGGATGGATTCCGACAGTGCTTATCATCAATCTTTGGATTTGAATGGCAAACCAACGTTCGATTATGAAGGCGAGCATTTTGATGAAGTTGCGCAAGCTGGGAATTTTAGTTTTACAGAGGTGAAAAAGAGCAGAGAGGTGTTACACAGCAGGATAGATGAAAGATTTATTGATAGTAGAGGTAGAGAGCTTAATTTCCAGAGTAATAGAGTAAGGTTCACAGATGATCAACAGTTAAAAGTAACGATGTCAGATTATGATGAAATTGGACAAGGATTATCTCACGATGCTTTAGATGATGATGTAGTTTTTAGCAGAGCCTTTGAATCTTCTCAGTATGCAATGGAGGGGAGAAAATATACAGAACAGAATCTTCTTGAAAAAAATGAAAAATCTAGACAGGACAACTTTGCTTCTTCTTCATCTTCAGTTATTTCAAATGACATTCTATTTGATAAGTACCTCACTAAAGCTTATAGTCTTCTGAAACAAGCCAAGGATTGTTTAAAAGCTGAAGATAATGAAATTCCTGTTGAGCAAATGTTACTTGAATCTGCTAAATTACTCTTAAGAGCTCTCTCTTTGAAGCCTATGAGTCTATTGGCAACAGGTCTACTAGGAAACACTTATCTGCTTCACGGCGAGCTAAAATTAAAATTTAGCCAGGAGTTGAGATATCTGCTTTCTGAAAATGATGATTCGAGTGTTGATAGATGGAATACTATACCTGTCTCAAAGGACGAACTTGTTAGTCGTCTTATACATGTGTGTGAAGAGTGTGAAGAGCTTCTTGTAAAAGCTGGAAGGAGATATAGAATGGCTACGTCTTTTGATGGAAATGATGTGAGAGCTTTGTATAATTGGGGTGTAGCACTCTCATTTCGAGCACAACTCATTGCTGATATTGGACCGGTGAGTTATGTGTAATAAAGCTTTCTGATTTCCATTTTACACCAGTTTTTATCTAACAATTATAAATTTCCACTGGATGGAATTTGATTGTAGTGTTTTTTATTCTTTCAAAATATTAGGAAGCAGCTTCTGATGCTGACAAGCTATTCTTGGCTGCAATTGATAAATTTGATGCCATGATGTCCAGAAGCAAAACTCATGCACCAGATGGTAGGGTTATTTTTTCTTCAAGGATAATAATTATAAATTGGACTTCCATATACTATTTTAGTGTTCGTATACATCTAGTAGATCAGCTAATATAAAGAGATTCACAATATATATGGGAGCAAAGGTATGCAAGTTGACTTTTTTTCCCGGGGAATAAACCTTTGTACATTTTAGCTTCAGCTACTATTTGAGCTATTGTTTCAACTTACATTTTTTTTTTCAAAATTAAGAACACCGTAGCAGGAAAGCACTTTTGGACTATGAGTTGTGATATGCCTCTGTCATTTGCCTATAATAGTGGGTGATCTAATGGCTTCTTTAGAAGCCATTAACTTTTAGCCCCTGTTTGGTTGTGACTCTGGTAATGGAATGAAAATGAATCTTGTCCATATATGTACCTTGTTCATGAATATTTTTGGAATCTTTCCTTGTGGTTTCATACAAAATGCATTTGCTTCTCTCCATTTTGTTTCCCTATAGGATATCAAAAGTAATCAAATTCTACTCCAACTACTTCAAACCACAAGCGGTGATTCCAAACAATTTCATGAACAAGGGCATACGTATGGACTAATTCATTTTCATTCCGTTTATGGAGTTAAAACCAAACGGGCCCTTAATAGCTAATACATGATTAGAAGAAGTAAATTCTTGTGTCTCCATCACAAACCAAACATGTAGGTCTGTGTGCGTCACCATCACTAAAAAAGATCAGTCCTCGACATTATTGGGCTTTGCAACCATTGTAGTTCCTTCCTGACCAAGCATGTCTTCTTGACTCTTGTTGCAGCTCTATATAGATGGGCAATGGTTTTGCAAGAAAGATCACGGCTAAGACCAAGAAATAGCAAAGACAAGCTCAGATTACTGCAGCAGGCGAGAAGGCTTAAAGATGATGCATTGGAGATGGGATTCGATAAACCGCAAGTAAGAGAAGCCTTATCATCATCATTTTCCATATTTGAGTTCAGTCCTCGACAATGACATTGATAGTGTCACGTCTATTATTGCCATTCTGCATTTTTCAGCTAATGCAAATGCATCTCTGTTTAAGAGGCGATTTTTGTACACCTTAGAATCTGGAGTTTCTAATAAATTTTACGGTCCTGGAACAGACCAAAACTTGTAAATGCTAAGAATGCTTACATTGGACTTGATGTTGATTTATGACCTGACCCGGTTTGGTTTAAGGGTTCGGTGTAGAAAATCCAGGCGTGGTTCATTTGGCCAACCAAGCTAGCATAACTTGATTGGGAATCTGACCTCTATCTAGTATGATAATTATAAGGTTTAAGTGATTGTTTCAACCATAAAAGCTCCAAACTGTCACCCATTCACAAGCTTATATAGCTGGGCTGCAGAAATCTCAGAGGATCTCTATTTCATAAAATGAAACCCAAAACAGATTACCCAAAGTAACCCGTCCCGAAACCCAAATGACCCAAAACCCGTCCAAAGAACCGATGACCCAAAGTAACCGACTTGAAATGAAACCGATTACCCAAAGCAACCCCATGACCCAAAACCCGTCCAAAGAACCGATGACCCAAAGTAACCGACTTGAAATGAAACCGATTACCCAAAGTAATCAGACCTTGAAATTATCCGGGAACTCAAAACAGTTTGACCTAAAATGACAGTGATAATCAGAAATAATCTGATTGAGACCTAAAATGACAGTGATAATCAGAAATACTCTGATTGGGAACCCAAGACAGTCTGACCTAAAATGACGTGATAATTAGAAATAATCTGACTCGAACTTACTTGCTAAAGTAATACAATTCAAAAATTTTATGATCCAACGCCAAATGATTGAAGTTATAGTAACCCAAGCCTACAACGATTGAATCAATTCTCCTCTTATCATAGATGCATAATCTATTAATATTATGTTAAGTGTTCATCTTTTAATTTTTTTCATTAAACATTATTTAATTCAAATTAAGTAGTGTAATGAGTTTTGAGTTAAATTTCTACTTTCAAAGAAAGATGTATCAAGGAAAAAGTAGGTGAAAAAGGGTTGTTTGAGAAATAATCTCATAATGCATATATCGATTAAATATGTAATTTTAGTAACTTTTTTGGCAAACTAACTCCCGGTTCGATGAGAATTTTTAAGAAAACGATATAATTAACTTTCGATCCAAAATAAAATTTTGTTTTTCTACTTTTAACGTTATAAGTTCATTTTTTAAAAGATGTTAAATTTATCTCTCGGTTTTAATTTCTGGTTACTATACAAGTACATAATCTACTATATCTATCTATATACTAAAGCAGCCAATGAACTTACATGTGTCACAATCTGGTGAAACCACGTCATTAAATATATACGTGGCACGTTCTGGTGAATCCACGTCGTTAAATTTACACGTGTTAATCCAGGTCCCACCATGTAAAAAAATTATTTAAAACATTTAATTTACGAATTTTAACTAATTTATTCTATATACCGAGTCTTCAAATTTTGTTAACATACGTATAACTTTTTACCAAATCATGTTTCACCAAATCTGCCAAACAAATTAATAAGCCAATTAACTAATTTATTATATATATTATTATTCTTCATATTTTTTTGTTAATATACGTATAATTTTTCACAAAAGTCTTTTTCACCAAATCATTTTGATTAACGAATTTTAACTAATTTATTTTAATCCAGGTTTCACCATATTAACACAAATTATTTTAAATATTTAATTTTTGAATTTATTTTAAATATTTTACTAACTAATTTTTTATTAGCCCCTCATATTATTAATTGACCTTAATATTTTGTCAACTTATAATTTTTAATTTTCAACTGAATTATGTTTCTAAAATTATAAACTTTATTTTAAATTTAATCTTATTTTGTTACATATATTTTTTAACTCAACATTGCTTTTTTCACAACTTATGAAATTTATTATTTATTTAAACTTTTTAAAGATCTTAATATTTTTTTTATTTATATATTTAATTTTCAGTTAAACTTTTTTTTCTTTTTCTGAAACTTATAAACCTTTTTTTTCTTCTTCTAAAATTATTTTTTTAACGATGAACAAAAATATTTCTTATTTTCTAAAATAAAGAAAATTTAAGAATTTAAAAAAATCTTATTTTTTTATAATAATTGTTTTTTCATATTAAAAAAATTCAATTTTAATATTTGATGGATATAATTTTATATATTTTAAATGATTTTGCATAAAAACTCATAAATTTCATATTAAATATATATAAAAAAAATCGAAATAATTTTCCCAAAAAAATAATTTCTATTTTTTTAAAAAAATATATCAAATTTTAAAAACAAATCAAATACTTTTAATAAAAAAATTTCCCCATTTCTAGAGTATCCTTGATCGATTGGTGTTGCTATTCACTTGGTTGGAATTGTGCATACAATGCAACACTGTTGCATAATACATATTGTTTCTTAACCAAAGCCATCAAGCTTATTAACAAACCAACAAATCCCACATACATAGATATTAGGTAAAGAAGTCAAATTTGAATAGGTGATGGAGATTCAACCTACAAACATGATAGTAAATCAGAACTACAACAAAGCCGTTATTCTAATGGCACATATAATCATCATTATACAAGAGAAACCTCAATCAAGACACCAACAATATAAACAGACGGGTAAAAGGATACTATCAAAATTCTCACTGGAGTATTGATAAAAGTTTTCATTGAAAGATTCTTTTATCGGTAAAATGTTGATATAGTATTAAAACACTACATAATTTGTTCAACCCTACGTGATGCGTCCTTGGAAGCGTTGAAGAACGGACGCCGGATCTAGACCAAGCTAGAGCTTCAACTACTCGTGTTGATGTGCAAATGAGAACTTTGATAAGGCGGAAGCGATTTGAAAATGGATGCGGAAGCGAAGGTTTGATTCGATCTAGAGAGATCGAGCAAACGTTGTAGTGGATTTGAGAGTTTGATTCTTTAGAAGAATCCTCGAAGGTGAGTTCTTGGATCTAAGACTTGATCCAAGAAAGAACTTTGAGGGGATTGAAGAGGAACTGATGCCCAAATAAAGAGAGAGGATTTTCCTTCAAATAACTTGATTAATATTAGACATGCTTTACAAGTGTGGCCAAACATCCTTTATATAGTGGATGAAGGCCAAACCATTAGCCGGAAATTAAAGACGGAAATAAAGGCGGGAAATAAAAGCGGGAAATAAAGCCGGGGCTAACTCCCGAATTGAAAGGCCTAGACTATCAATGTCGGAAAGTAACTCCCATAATTAAGTTCCGGAGTTACGGTTCCGAAAATTAAAGTTTATTATTAAAATGAAAAATACATTAAAATAATAATAATATTTGCTAGCTTGATGACGTGGCGCCGGAAGTCTATGTCATGGTGGAGTGGTGACATGGCATGCCACTAACGGGTCCAAGTGATGCAATGGTGCGTCGGATGATTGAGCCGGAAGCTTGGACGATGGCTTTAGCTCGGGAGCGAGTGAGCGGTCCATCGGAGCGAACCCGCAAAGCATCGTCCTCCTCATCCACAGTCATGGTTGTCAAGGGTGCATCAGTCCCCCCCCCCCATCTTGGATGTGAAACGTCCCCGTTTCACCGTCGTCAAATAGGGGCTCAACATAAGGGGCTAGATCCTTGACATTGAACGTTGGGTGCACGCCGTAGGAATCCGGAAGCTCCAACTTGTAAGAATTCGGACCATGGCGGGATAGGACCCGGAAATGGCCATCACCTCGATCCGATAGCTTGCCCTTGCGTCGAGATGGAAAACGCTCCTTCCTTAAGTGGAGCCAAACAAGATCGCCGGGCTCGAAAGATATGTCGGGACGGCCCTTGTTGAGTTGTTCGGCAAGTTGGGCGGCACGACGTTGGAGTTGTGCTCTTGTCCGCTCATGAAGTTCAATGATTGAGGCGGCTCGACTTGCGGCGGTGATGTGTTCACCGTCCTTGAGTGGGCGTGGTGTGAAGTCCAAAGGCTGTGTGGATTGAGGCCGTAGACAACTTCAAATGGTGAGAGTTTAGTTGCCGAATGCCTAGACCTGTTATATGAAAACTCCACAACCGAAAGTAAGTCCTCCCACTTTCGTGGGTTGTTCCTCAGTGTTGCTCTAAGTAGAGCACCGAGAGTCCGATTGGTCACCTCCGTTTGACCATCGGTTTGGGGGTGATAACTACTTGAAAACAACAAGTTGGTTCCAAGTTTCCCCCATAACGTTCTCCAAAAGTGACTCACAAACTTCACGTCCCGATCACTAAGGATGGAACGTGGTATCCCGTGTAAGCGCACCACATTGTTAAAGAATAACGTGGCGACATCGCTAGCATTGTGGGTGCTCTTACACGCGATAAAATGAGCCATTTCTGAAAAACGGTCGACTACCACAAAAATGGAGTCGTTGCCTCGTTCGGACATTGGTAGGCCAACTACAAAATCCATGAAAAGATCCTCCCAAGGTCCTATTGGTATAGGTAAAGGAGAATACAATCCGTCCGGACCTTGACGTGATTTTGCATGATGACATATGATGCAACTTGTGCAAAACCGTGTCACATGCTTGCGCATTTTGGGCCAAAAGAAGTGCTCTTGGAGAGCGGCGAGAGTCTTGATAGCACCAAAGTGACCAAGACCCTCATGGGTCTCCTTTATCAACAAGTGGTGTATGGACGAACGCGGAATACAAAGTTTTCCCGCGGGGAACAAGTAGCCATCATTTATAAAGAAGGTCTCATGCTCTCGGAGGTTAAGGCATTTGGCAAATATATCCTTGAAGTCAAGATCCGTGACATATAACTCTTTGATAAGAGCAAAGCCATGAATCTTGGCGTCCATATGCACCAAAAGGATATATCGCCAGGAAAGGGCATCGGCTACCACATTCTCTTTTCCCTTCTTATGCCGAATGACATAAGGAAAGGTTTCTAGAAATTCTACCCAGCTTGCATGGCGCCGACTAAGATTAGTTTGGCTCTTGAGATACGAAAGAGCCGCATGATCCGAATGAATCACGAACTCCTTCGGCCACAAGTAGTGTTGCCATGTCTTTAGACAACGAACTAAAGCATATAGTTCCTTGTCAATAAGTTGGATAGTTGAGTGGCGGACTGGAAAGCTTTTCACTAAAGTAAGCAATGGGCCGATTCTCTTGTAGGAGAACCCCCCCAATGCCAACATTAGATGCATCACACTCTACCTCGAAGGTTTTCGAGAAATTTGGGAGCTGGAGTAACGGTGCATTGCAAAGTCGGTCTTTGAGCGCATCAAACGCTCGAGCATGGGATGGGGCCAACCGAAAATTACAAAGTTGTAGTTAATTGTGGAATCGTAAATATAAGATCATCCATAATTAACTGCCAACTGGGTAACAAGGGTTGGGAGTAACAAAATAAACCGCACAAGGGTATTTAAATATGGATTCGTAAACATAAGATCCTCCATATTTAACTACCCATCCAAAAACAGAGGAGAGTTCAAAACTCCCTCAAGCAATCAACAAAGAGGCTATGAAGCAGAACAAAGAAGCCCAGGTCCAAAACAACATTTGGAACGCATGCCAAGTAGCACAGAGAAGAGAGGGGAAGAGAATGGCACTCAGGCCCACAGATGAGGTGGCACGCAGGCCCACAAATGAGACGGCACGTAGGCCTGAACAACAATGGCACGCAGGCCCAACAAAGAGGAAACAACAAAAGCACGCAGGCTTAAATGCCCATATAATGGAGCAGGACAAGGATGCCACGTAGGCCATAATAAAAATAATAATAAAACAACTAAATATGGACAAACAGCACAACAGCACACCCGCATTCCATGATCGCATCCAACTAGTTAGCCGCTCAGCTATGGAAATTTGTTGTAAATAATTCTGTAGATGTGGAGTTTGATAACCTTGACGATCACATCTGGATCAATTCTGTTCCTCTCAAAGGTTGCTAGATTTCTAGCTTTCCAGATGCAATAGATAGAGGTAGGGAGAGAGAGGCGCATCATTAGTTTTATACATCCCTTTCCAACAGCCTGTTGTAGTCTCAATAGCATGGTTACTAGGGGCGGTGTTCCCGGATCAAGTACTAGCACCCACAACATCGGGAGAACTCCTAGGAGGGTCCGATGTTGCCGGCGTAGTGGTCTCATCAATGGCTTGTTGCCTCTTCCGTTCCGCATAATCAGTTAATATTTCATGTGGAGTCATAGGCAACAATGTGACTCTTTTTCCATTATATTGAAACATATATCTATTAAGATAACCATCATGGAAAGTTCGACGATCGAATTTCCATGGTCGTCCTAATAAAACATGTGTAGCGTCCATCTTGATAACATCACATAGGATCTTATCAACATAGGCGCCTATGGAAAACGTCACCCAAGCTTGTCGTGTGACGGTGTCACACGCCTTATCAGAAATCCATTGGATTCCATAAGGTGTTGGGTGGGGGGTTGTAGGCAACTTAAAATGTTTTACCACTTTTTCGTTGATTATGTTACAACATGAACCCCCATCAACTATTAACGAGAGACTAGTGTTATTGACCAAACAACGAGAATGGAAAAGATTTTCACGTTGGTCAATAGGAACAAATTCTTTAACGGCCAAAATTCGACGAGATACAAGGGCGAACTTACCGGGTTGTGCCGGGCCGCAAGCCATTTGTTCGTCGCATGGTTCCATGTCGTAGTAGGGGTCGGCGTCTTGGTCATCCTCAATGATGATATCACCGTCTTCTTCATCTTCCTCATCTTCATATGAGGGGTTGGCAAACAACACACGCTTTGTGTTCGGGAAATCACGTTGGACGTGACCGAATCCGCTACATTTGTAACACACGGGCTCTCTTGACCGTGCTGCCGGTGGAGGTCCTTGAGGGGTGCGGGCGGGAGGCGCTTGTGCCGGGGCATTGGGACCACGTTGTGGTGCCCTCTCGGTATCCGCTTGTCGGGTGGATTGAACCATCCGTTGGGCTCCTTTGGTGGCGCCGGAATCTTGAGAACTAGATATATCTCGAGCACGGGTGTTAGTAGAATAAGCGTATTGACTTTGAGATGAGTTATACCTTGAGTATCTTGGATTCTCTTGATGTTGCTTGTGAAGCTTCATGGCCGCATGACACAAAGCTCCCAAGTCCTTGTAAGGAACGATCTCAAGAGGACGTCGGATTGACGGATTAAGGCCACTCATGAACTTGGTGCGTAGGGCGGAGGGAGAGGCCGAGATGCCGGCCTTCATATGCATGTCCTCGAGCTTGGCCAAGTAGGCCACCGGAGTGAGTTTGCCTTGTTGGAGCTCGGAAATTTGCATCCGCATATCGTTTTTGAAGTCGTCGGGGACATACTTCTTTGTCATGACGTAGATCAATTGATCAAACGTCGCAACCGGTTCCCATCCTCGGCTCTCACGGACGTGTTCATACCGGTTCCACCAAGATTTTGCATCGCCTTCAAAATACAAGGTTGCCGCTTCGATATTCTCATATTCCTCATAGTGGCAATGCTTCAAAGCCTTTCTCATGTCTTGTGCCCAATCAAGAAATACACAAGGATCATATTCCCCATAAAATATTGGAAATTTAACTTTACCTTCCCTACGAGCTTTGTAGGGATCCGGGCGGGGTGGTGGCATATCATCATGATGAGCTCGTTGATGTGCATGCCTTGGTGGGTTAGGAGGAGGCAACCATTCTTCTCCTCGGTCCTGGTTCTCATATGGGTCTCGGACGGGTGGGTGCCATGGAAGGACATGAGCCACCCGTTCCAAGTTGGGCTCATCGTCGGAGAACTCATCAAAATCATCCCTCTCGTCATACTCATCATAGCCGCGGTATGATGATCGCCGTCTAGGTTGTTGGCGGCGTTGTCCATACCGATCATTACTAGAACGTCGAGGATGATGATCTTGTTGATTTGTGTGCCGAGATTCGTCATGGACAGGACGGCTAGTATGTTGTGCATTTGGTAGAGGTGGGGGCAATCCGTACCATCTACGATTGCGCTCGAAGCGCTTGTTCCTATCCATCGTATCTACATAAAGTAAATTATCCGGAGTCGGGCCATCATTGTTGTTGGTCTCATTGAGGTGGTCCCTGCCGTCTTGTTGATTTTGACTTTCAATGACTGAGGCAAACCTAAGACCTTGAGATGGATCGGATCCCAAAAGACCTTTGCCTTTTCGACGGGCATCGGACGTGGAAGTCTCGACCATGGTGTGATTTGGATTTGAAGCGGGACGTTGAGCGGTCGTAAGGGTCAAAAGTTGTGCCCTCATCTCCTCCAATTGTTGCTTAAGATTAACAACTTCCTCGGATAAGGAGGCATTATCTCGTTCACGAGCATCCTGAGAGTTTTCTATATCCACGTTAGTCATGATTCCAAATGAATACACACAAATGCAAGCAATCAAATGAGCAAGGTGACGAATTAATTCAACGTTACCCAAGTTCAAGTGCGTTAAGGTTCTACTTTTGGGAAGGCCGTTTGGCGGTTAGGCAAGATAGGCTAATCCAACAAAATTTGAACCAATTCACACAAATAACAAGTGATAAATTTGCAACGTGTGTAAGAAGATGGAGAGATAAGAAATGGACGGATTGTTTATCGGCAAGATTTACTTGCTTTTGGTCTTTGACCTTTTGTACTAATCCGATTTTTCGGATGGACCGGTTTGCCGGACGTCTTTACACTTTTTTTTTAAAAAAAACGTTGCAACTTTTGATGCAAGAGATGAAACACTTTGGAAACAAATCCGCTTTGTTGAAGAGTTTTTGGTTTTTGTTTTTTTTTTTTTTTTTGAATATCAAAATGCGAGATATCCGAATTTGTTAACAAATAAATCCCAAGAAATTTGGTAAAATCGATTAACAAACTTGTCGGATTGGGTCGGTTTAAGAACAAATTGTATTTGATGGCAAACCAAATATCTCCTAAATTTGTTTGGTGAGAAAAAAAAAATTTCAAGAAAACTTCAATGAACACGAAGAACAAGATGAAGATCTTCAAGAGGGAAAGAAAAACAAAGGCAAAAGAAAGATAATAAAATAACGCACAAAACAAGAGTAAAGAGTATTTAGCTTCGATCCCTTTGCTCTGATGCCAATTTGATGCGTCCTTGGAAGCGTTGAAGAACGGACGCCGGATCTAGACCAAGCTAGAGCTTCAACTACTCGTGTTGATGTGCAAATGAGAACTTTGATAGAAGTTTGATAAAGCGGAAGCGATTTGAAAATGGATGCAGAAGCGAAGGTTTGATTCGATCTAGAGAGATCGAGCAAACGTTGTAGTGGATTTGAGAGTTTGATTCTTTAGAAGAATCCTCGAAGGTGAGTTCTTGGATCTAAGACTTGATCCAAGAAAGAACTTTGAGGGGATTGAAGAGGAAGTGATGCCCAAATCAAGAGAGAGGATTTTCCTTCAAATAACTTGATTAATATTAGACATGCTTTACAAGTGTGGCCAAGCATCCTTTATATAGTGGATGAAGGCCAAACCATTAGCCGGAAATTAAAGACGGAAATAAAGGCGGGAAATAAAAGCGGGAAATAAAGCCGGGACTAACTCCCGAATTGAAAGGCTTAGACTATCAATGTCGGAAAGTAACTCCCGGAATTAAGTTCCGGAGTTACGGTTCCGAAAATTAAAGTCTATTATTAAAATGAAAAATACATTAAAATAATAATAATATTTGCTAGCTTGATGACGTGGCGCCGGAAGTCTATGTCATGGTGGAGTGGTGACATGGCATGTCACTAACGGGTCCAAGTGATGCAATGGTGCGTCGGATGATTGAGCCGGAAGCTTGGGCAATGGATTTAGCTCGGGAGCGAGTGAGCGGTCCATCGGAGCGAACCCGCAAAGCATCGTCCTCCTCATCCACAGTCATGGTTGTCAAGGGCGCATCACTACGTGAAACTTAAGAGATGGCTTGAACCTCCGACCTTGTGGTTAACAGCCACACGCTCTAGCCAACTGAGCTATTCCAGCTTTTTGAAATTACCATTCTTTAAGCAAAATTGAGCTGAACTTGGCTCCATGACGAATACATTTATATTCAATTTATTGACTTCTGAAAATGTCTTTAATATATATATATGCATAATTAAAAGTTTTTTTTTTAAAGTTTTATAGTTTGAATTTTTTAATATTATGTTAATTTGTGATATTTTTCAACTATGTTAAAAACTATCTAAAATTCATCATCTTATACATGTATATGTATAGTCTGCCTGTTAGTTGTTTTAATGAAAAATTATATGTAAAAACAAATTATAGAAAATTAGATTTATTTAAACAACAATTCTTTGGAATTTACTATTTCTAATAGTTTTTTATTACTTTAAAAATTAATTACATCGAACTAGAAGGAGACGGACAACAAGCTGCACCGCCTACCCTTTCTGAATTGCAAAACCAATTCTCCTAAAAACAACATTTGATGACCTCGGAGACATAACGTTACCGTGTAAGACCCGTTGCACCCTCTTAAGAACCTCAACAACATCGGGCGCAAGAAAACCAAAAGTGTCAAAAGCGAACGGAAGAAACACGTGTTGGTTTTTGACACAAGCCCTCTTATGTTTAGCCACCTTAGCAGAAGCAGCATTAAGCGCCGCCTTACCCACCACAAAAGGCATATTGCCAAAACTAACCAATGGGGAAACCCATGTCACATCAATACAAGCACGCTTTCCACTCATCCATCCAAACACTAAGACGTCCACCGGCCTCAACGTAGATCTTCCCTCACGTGGATTAGTCAAGAAGGTCACAAGCGTCTCCTTCTTAACCGAAACTCCCGCTCTCCTAAACACATTGCATAAAACATCACGGACAAGATCATGACTATATTTGAAGCCAGAAAGCTCTTTACAATGAACAACATGATCCCCAAAAACATCTAAATGCTTACTACAGTTGGGCATAGGATAAGTCCCATTAACCGGATAAAGTTGAATCATCAGGCAATACATAAGGACCGAACGATAGTCAACCGGGGACATACACTGCCCAAGCCCATCAATGGGTATGACAAGAAGGAAATCTTGGCCATGAGCTGATTGAAGGCACTTAAAAACCGCTTTCTGTCTCGGGGTCAAATTGAAGGCAACTTCCATCTCCTGTACAATCTTACCGAAAAGAGCACTCGCCAAAACCTGTTGGTCTTTACGGGGTACGGTGTTCTTCACATAAAAAACAGAAAGATCGAATTCAGGAATAGAAGTTTGAAGATTGCCCAAAGCTTCACAAAACTCAGAGCCTATATCCACAACTCCACTGTCCCGCAAAATGTGGTCCTGAAGGTCCCAAGATTGGCCTTGGAGGCCACAAAAGCAAAAGAGGAAGCCTCCATAGCCGAGTAAATCCCAAGAACCCCAAACCGAAGGGGCAAAGAAGCAAGCCACCACTGAAGATCCCCAAAGAAAGTGATGCGGGAGCATCTCAACCTTATCCTACAAGACCAATTACCAGATCTCAAACCAAACGTCTAGGTGAACAATTAGGTAGAGAGATGCATCAGCTGGGTAATCATTTCGTGGGAGCATCTAGGAGCAGTTCAAGGACAGTGATACACGTGCAAGACCAGAAAGTGCAGTCGAGTGAAGATCATTGAAGGAAGGAGTTGCTAATGTTGAGTGATCAAATTAGGCCCAACATACCATTTATTTCCAGCCCATTTTTAAAAGACATTTTAAATCGTATTTGCATTTAATTTTGTTACAATTATCTTGTTTCTAGAAGGTCAAAATCTCTTAAAGATTTGACCTTATCTTTTCATTAGAAGATCTTATCTCGTAAAGATTTGATCTTATCACTTCGCATTTAATTTCATTTTTGTATTCATTTCGGGCTCGATCTTGGATCAAGCTCGCAACCCATGTAGACGTCCCATCTTGCCTATAAAAGGCCAAGCTGGACGTCATTGTTAGACACTTCAGATTAATATACAAATTGATACTTTTCAGTATTTCCTTCTCGAGTGATTCGAGTCTTGATTAGGTGAGAGGCCTTTTCAAAACCCTGGACGGGTGAGAGGCGCGTCCAGTTTGGTCTAGCAGCTAGGAAGAGTCGCTACTGCGAGAGGAAGGCTCTTTCGAACTCTAGGCGACTTCTTTGTGTTCCGGACCTCGTTCTACCGGCCACCGAGATGAAAGGAAGAGTCGCTACTGCGAGAGGAAGGCTCTTTCACTATCCAGCACGATCCAACCCCAATCATCGGATCCTTCATCCATCCATCCACACGTCTATCACATCATCTCCACGCCTATCCCATCTTCTTGTTAGCCTAAGTTTGTGGTGTTGAAAGATCGGGAACCCTTACGGCTTATCCCCGTATAAAAAAGGGCCTCCATACACCACAATATCCTCTACCGATCCACGGAGTCCATCATCAAAATAAGCTGTTGCACTCTCCCAATGCTCCGGATGACAAGTCCTCAAGACAAAATACATCTTAGAAACACCCATACAAGAACGAAGTAGAAGAAGCTCACTCTGCGGGTCCCTCAACTATGGAAGAAGATGCATCAACTCAATTGCCTTAACCGCTCTCTTCATGACAAGTTCTCTAATAAACCCCACGTCTCTACTCACTTCCCTTCCCAACAACTTAACTCCCATCGCCGGCCTTGCAATGTCTTGTGGGAATAGTCCATCTATAAGTTTTGACCCATCACACGAAGACCAAAAGAGCTCAGTTTTACGAACATTCAACTCGAGCCCTAAACCCGGACCAAACTGTCGAATGATATCTAGAGCTCTAGCCACCTCCACAGACCGACCAATAATCGTACCATCATCCAGATACCAAGTGTGAAGGAGAGGCTTGCAATTGTCGCTGTCCTATGCAGGAGCGGGTGCAAGACAAGAGAAAAAAAGGAGTGCCCCCAAAGGGTCCCCTTGCAGCACACCAGTAGCCGACCATATGCATCCATCTCCAAGGTATAACCGAGCAGCCTGACCATATAAGAAATCAAACATACAGAGATAGATGGACATCTCTCTCTAACCTCCCTAAGCAAATCAGACCTTTCAATTAGGTTGAAGGCATTAGAAAAATCCACTATCAGCATAACCAAGGAACCATTGTCATAATGCTCGCTCAAAAGCCTATTAGCACTGTGCAAAATAGCCTCTACACCACTTGAAACAGCGACTCTAAACTGAAAATCTCCAAGATATTCTCTCATATCTTTACACACTCCTTTCATGGCTACTTTAGACACCAACCGTCTCCATACAATACCCACTGCAATGGGTCGAACCCCATTGTCAGGCTTCAACAATGGTGTAAGAGGAGCCGAAACCACAAACTCAACTAAACTTAGCGGACACCTACCTCCCAACCACAAATTAACCACTGAGGTAATCGCTCTCAAAAGACTCGTGACAACCGCATAACCCTAACCACACATGGCATCTAAGATGTGTTGTGCCCTCAAGTCGTCTCTACCACATGAAGTACCCTTGGGAAAGGACTTAATGCATTTAAAAGTTAAACCGACATCAACAACGAGGGGTGGTTCAAGAAAGGTAGTGCAAGGCTTAGAAGGAGGAGGCTCGTATGGATGCTTAGCCTCTAACACCCTCAAAGTCTCATCGCTATAAGGAGGAACTCCAGAAGAACACAAAACCTTAACTGCAGCTGTAAAATGTCCATGTGAAACCTTACGTAGACATTGCTTGATATTAGGGTTCTTGGCTAGATCAGCTCCATCACCGAGCCACAATCCACCCTCACAAAAGGCCTATGCTCAGAACCGTCTAACAACGTCCGCACAAGATTCGAAGCACCCTCAACCTCTCCCCAAGTAGAGAAGGCCTGTAAAATCCGTTGATGTTGTATCGACTTTCTACTTCCCGATATTTTATCTCGCCTATTCGTAGGCCTGAACACCTGCAACGTACACCGAGGAAGCAAAAACAGCATAACCCAAGCAGCTACACACCCTGGCTCAGCAACCACCTTCAGGAGAGCGCCTAACAACGCTTGAGAGAAACTAAGACGACAACTATGAGGAATGCTTTTCACTGTAGAAATAGGTACACGCATAACCCTCTCCAACAGATCTGCATCAAACACCATACCCCCACCATCAGCCACAACTTGATCTCCAACAATCGGCTTTGAGATTCCCATAATCGGACTCGAGATACCCACAATGTATCCACCATCTTCACCAAAAGCAAGAACAAAACCATCAGAGTGACGACATTAATGAATCAGAGCATGAAGACACATACATCGTCCACACAACCACATCTTGAGAACCGTCAAGGCCTCCATAAAAGCCACAAAAACATCCAAGTCACACTGAAGGATGCCTCGAACCTCATTCTTGCGTTCAACTGCACAGAGGTGTTGCCTTTTCAGATGACTAATAAAGCAAGAGAAACCTCTACTTCCCACCCTACCATCAACACACCCGTGAAAAGATCTAAGCGGACAATGAAGGAAGCCATTGCCCTCCGTCGACATTTGAAACCTCAACTCACCTTCAAATAACAATGAAATTATTCATTGGAGCATTGTAACAAACACTTGGCGGACACTACCTATTGAGTGTGAATCCAAGCATGGTGTAACCGTTGATTCAGGATGAATTATGAATGATCTTCAATTGACGCCTTTTGCTTCTTCAAAAGCCGCAGTTAAGGTTACTCCCTTTGCATTTTCACTTTGTTTTTCACGTGAATTGTTTTGTGCTAAAATGTAATAGCGGTTGGTTTTGTTTTATATAATAAGGCTGTGAGGTTGGAAATCGTCCAGGTTTTGACGGTGATTTCACAAAAGCAGAAATCAGCATTGAAAGAAGCTTACAAGAACAAAAAGTATCTTCCTCTCGATCTTTGGAATTAATAATGCTACGGTTCATTTGAATCAAGTCTCTTCTCTTTCTCTCCGTCTCCTTTGATGGAACTTCTTTTTCGGATTGCGAAAAATTAAGTAGATTATGAATCTGTTTGAAAACAACTAACTTATTAGAGTTGAAGTTGAAGTTCAACAATCGATCAAGTCAAAGCCATTGAATAGTTGAAATAAATTGTTGTTTGATATGTATTCTACCTTTGTTATTTTGTTTATATTTAACTTTGCATTTAATAATTAATCATTACATCAATCTTTTTGATCCTATATTACGATTAATTAGATCTCTAATTATTTGCGAAATCTAAATCTCAAATTTCATCCCAAATAAATTAGTTATTATTTTACACCACCACTCCAAGTTAAGCGAGAGTATCAACTAGAGCTCCAAAAAAAAACGTGAGATGATTGGCCGGATTGGCAGTATCAACACCTTCTTTGGTGGCCGATCGTGCATAAGGTTGCACATGTTTGGACCGGACCAGAAATTATGGTCCGGTCCGGTCCTACACCGTAATTGTAAAAATTCGGTTCGCTCCATGATATTACGGTTCAATCTTGTACCGTAATGATCGGTCCGATCCGGATCATAAATTACACTTTTAAATATTTTTTGAACAGTAACTGCATACGGTCCGATCAATTTCGGACCGGACCCGATTTAATCCCTACAAATATATATATATATACACACACGGTCTGTAACGGACCTTATTAGACCGAACCGTTACATTCTGGTCCAGTCCGAGCCCTTTTAACGGCTCTAATCGGGCAAGAGAAGGTTCTTCGTGAGATCATAACCAAGATACCTTGCCGAAATAAGCCAATTGGCTCTACAAAAGTTGAATGAAAAACCAAATTTCTTGCCTGATTATTCTCCATTAAAACAGAACCACTCCCTTTATCATCTTCTCATAGCTTTCTTTGAGATACAAAAAGCACTTGCTCTATTTACAGAAAAAAAACCTCGAAAATACCACAACATTTCTCAATTTCGCATGCATTTTCGTGTAACATAGACCAATAGTTACAACCAAAACCCCAAGCCGATCATAGTGGTGGGGCCTACACACGTTTTCCGGTAGCCTATCTTTCATCGGAAAATGAGAAAGAAGACGATGATCTGTCTGTCGTATAAGAAGAGCCAATATTCATTCATTCCTGACCATGGAAATGAACTGTGGCCCCCACAAAATATCACTTGTTTAAGGATAAACTTACTGGGTAATCAAAAGGACCACTCACTCTCCTTTCCAATACAGCACCATGGCCATGAAAGCAATCAAAGCATGCCCTAATTAATCAAACCTTTGATTCTCATTCGAGTGGACTTAAAATATTCGTAAGGTTTTTTTTAATGAATCTCATTTGTAAGCTTATCTCGTTGTGCCCACCATCGATCACCATAGCTGGATAAAGACCCCAGCTCCTTCATAATTTAGTTGCCTTTGTCGTAATCACAAATTCCAATAACACAGTTAACTTCTTTCAATTGAAGTTCATAGCTAAAACAAACACCTTTTTTACTATAACAATTATACACAAATTCAACCCCCAAATTAACGTCTATAGACAACTGATTTGATTTTTGACTAACTAATTAAATTGATAAGTTAATTAAGATTTATGATATCATCAAAACAAATTTCAACAATATAAACCCATACCCTTTTTTTTTTTTTTACGGATACTCAATCTCTGCATCCTCCCAAGGTACAGTAACATCAGAAGATACAAATTTGTCAATGTCATCCCAAACCCAATTGGTTGTTGTGTTCTCCTTAGATGGCCATGGCTTGTCATTCATCCCTATCATGACACTCTCCTCATGGTTTAGACTGTAGAGATTTGAAATGTGATGACCAGAAGCATCCAATGAGCCAAAGCTTGGGCATGGGAATTGCAAGTCATGGTTTTGAAGGCTATAAAGAGTAGATGATGATCCAAATAAGCCAAGTGGATCCGGATCTTGAAACCCGAAACTCGAACCCAAGAGATGAATATTAGCACCAATTCCGGTTTTGGTGTTGGTATGTGTAGTGATTGTGAGGCTTTGTGATGTTTTGAGTCTCTTGTTCTTGCGGCCACCTCCAACCGGGACATTTCGAAGCATTCCGCCTTTTGTCCAATGCCTTTTACAAGACTTGCAAAAGTGTCTTGGTTGTGATTTGTTATAGTTGTTGTAGTAACAAAACTTGGTGTTTGTAGAATCACACCTTGGACACTTCAACTTTTCCGGCGGCGCTTGCAGATCTTCTTCTTCTTGTTGTCGTCTTTTTGTTGGAAGCTTTGACAACTCCATGGAATCATCACTTGAAGATTGCAATAAACCCGGATTCCAATCTTGCACATCATTTGAGACTTGCTTTGAGCTCAAACCCATGATGCTTGTAACTAGAAAGATAATAAAATAAAAAGGAAGAGCTAATTAACGAATTCCTTTGGTAATCACAAGCAACGGAGACAAAGCTATATGTTTCTAACCTTTGGATTGAGATTGGATCGGTATGCTATGTTACTAGAAGGCGATTGAGACTGATGTCGTGTTGTTGATGTGGGTGGGTGAGAGTATATATTAGATTGGATAGAGAAGAGAGCTTAATTGTGATGGAATGAAATGCCAAGGAAAGTGAGGATCGGAGAAGATAGCATGTCTTTCTATAGTGTTTGACAGGCTTGTTCAACGAGTTTATCAATATAAAATAAAAAAACAAAATAAACATTACGAGGTCCGAAAAAGTTATGTTTTATTAGAAATAAATAAATAAATAAATAACTTTTTTAAATAATAAAATAAAAAAAAACAAAATAAACATTACGAGGTCCGAAAAAGTTATGTTTTATTAGAAATAAATAAATAAATAAATAACTTTTTTAAATAAAAAATAACGATAAAAAATAAAATAATACCATTTTTAACTTTATTTAGAAAAAAAATGACATAAAACAAATATTATGAAACATAAATGAAAAAAAGAGAACAACATAGAGAGATATTTTATGGGAGGAAAAAAAAATAAAAAGGGCATAAAACAAATATTATAAAATATGTATGAATAAATAAAAATAAAAAGAGTAAGGAAATTCGAACTCTTAATCATTTTAAGACCTAATATTGAGTTGTGATTATTACAAACGCTCTATTATTTCATAAATCAACTAAAAATAATTATTATGAGGTCCGAAAAAACTGAAAGTTATATATCGTTGGACCGAATGACACTCCTTGTTGGACGAGTATGGTGTATGTGTATCCGTTTTGTTATATAATATAATAAAAAAGACAATAATAAATAGAAGAAGAATTTCACTTGAGTGACGATGGAGCACATAATGGCTAGATTGGTAGACATAATTTGTTGCCAAATCTACATAATGTGTTACCGAGTGTTTTCTTAGTTCTTAAGGTGACCAAGAAAGATGCTGACACGTGGAGGGAGGTGAACCGTTGATAGTGCGTTGTCTATGTGTAACCCTATTATTACCGGTATAATAACAGCATGTGTCCAATACAAAATTACTAAAATGTCCTTATTCGAATAAACACATAAACATAAACTGTATGCCACATTTTATGTGTTTCTTAGTTGATAGGTTATATAAAATATTTGATTTTTTTAATGTTATTCTGATTCGGTTAATTGCAAAACATAAGGTTAATTAATCTCCATAAATGTATAATTACGTGAAGGATAAAGAATGAGTAAAAGGGACAAGGGTCGGTGTGGAAGATGCGCTGGCCATGCCTTCTACGAGAATGACTCGGCGACCATTATTGGTAAAACCGTAAATATGGACCTCACAAAATTGACTAAAACACTAACTAAAGCACATAGGCACGTTGCATCACTGTATTAAGGGTGTTTAATCACTATCATCACCCGTTTTTCATTCGAAAAATATTTGATAATATTTGTGCTCTTGTTTGTAATTTTAATCTACAATTGATACATTTTTGTAAAAATCAGAGAGAATTATGATAAATTAACAAGGTTTCTTTATAAAGAACAACTAGTGTATTACCCGTGCCTTGCACGGGATTTGATAAAAATATTTTTTGTTATTTATTTCTTTAAGGGATTATATATAAACTATTTTTTTCATTAGAGTAGATAATAAGCAAAAAAATATTTGTACACTTTATATATAATATTATATAATACATTAATAAAATATGTAATTGTATTAATAACTCATAATATGATTTTTTCTCCCTTATCATACTGGTTCATATGTTAATATTTTTTATCTATTATATAATATTATATAATACATTAATAAATATTTGCTTAGGAAAGATCTTTATTTTGTTGGTTGTTGAAATTTATTAAACGTTCAAATTTCTTGTGTGATTCAGCAAAATCTATATTTTTATAGATTTTTTTCCAGCTGAATCTATGTTTTTATACATATTTCTTTAAATATTTTTTTAATGAATAAACTTAATTAATATTTTGTGGGTTGTGGTTAAATGCAAAAATGACACGTGGTTGTTAGCATTTTTCTGCGTGACACGTGGCTGAATATGAGGATTGATAACCAAATTGTAAATATTTTAGGATAAAATATTTAAACCCAAAATAATAAAAATGCGTAGTTAAATAAATTTACTAAATTTAATTATTTATAAAAAATATCTGGATTTAGTTAGATTGTATGGATTTTTTTTGTTAATAATTTTAATTGTAAATTCCTTTTATAAATTACGTAATTTGAAAAAAGAATGAGATTAAATATTGCTGTGACACGTGACACTTAGTGATTTTCTGGTACGACACGTGGCAAGAATTGCTACTCCTATAATATATATAAGGTAGGATAAGATTTTTGATTTTAATATTTCGTAATTAATATTATTGATTTTAATATTTCGTTTTTTTTATTGCTAAAATTTGTTGTGATTGTAATATGTTAATTAATATTTTTGATTTTAATATTTTTGATTTTAATATTTCGTAATTAATATTTTTGATTTTAATATTTCGTTAAATATTTTTTCAATGAATAAACTTATTTAATATTTTGGTGGATTGCGGTTAATTGCCGAAATGACACGTGGCAGTGACTATTTCCCTACGTGACACGTGGCAAGGAGTGCTACTCCTACAATATATATAAGATTTATGATTTTCGTCACTAAATTTATTTTGTTATATTTTCAATTGGAATTAGACTAGATGATAAACGTTCATGTAGAAGTTATTATTTTTATATTTTCAAAAGGAATTATGATAAAAGGAATTAGATCTATCAATGGAATGTTGGTCTTGTTTGTAGTTTTAATTTAAAATTGATACATTTTTGTAAAAATTAGAGAGATTTATGATAAATTAAAAACAAGGTTTCTTTATAATGAACAACTAGTGTAATACTCGCACATTGTGTGGGTTTTGAATATATTGAACTAGTGTATTACCCGTGCCCTGCACGGGTGTTTTTTTATATATTACTAATAAAAATAATTCCTATATATTTGTAAATGTGTAATAAGATAGTAGAATAAATATAAAAAAATTTAAATAACAAAAAATAAATTTCATTTATAATTTTTTAATGATATAATTTTTGAAAATATTTGGATTTAAAAACCACTTTTAAAAAATATTTTTATAATAATTGGATTTAAAAATCACATTTAAAAAAATATTTTAGGAGTTGCGTTAACCTGGCAGCGACACATGGCTAAAATTGCTTCTGTTTTAATAGATATATATATATATATATAAGATTAGATAAACATATATATTACAAAAAAAAATGGTTATCTAAATTTTTTAGAAATATAAAAAATTTAGAGTTAGAAAATCTCTAACTAATATTTTTATTTATAAGAAACTTAATTAATAAGATTTTTTTGTTAACGTAAAAAAGTTACTAACAATTATATTTTTTAAACTTAATTAATATGACTTTTTTTTATTAGCGTAAAATATTAACTTTTTAAAAAATATTTTAAACAGGGTGAATTATGACACTGACATATGACAATAATAAACTTTCATGCAAGAGTTATTATTTTTCTGTCAATCTATATCCACTCCTCCACTATTTAGACAATGACCTCTAGAATCTAAATCTAATATTTATCTTTTTTAAAAAATGGTTATCTAAATTTTTTATTAGCGTAAAATATTAACTTTCATGTAGGAGTTTGTCTACGTTTTTTTATATATTTTTTCCCACAAAAATGCAGCTAATGAGATCAAAACTATTTCATTAAAATTTTAAAAACTAATAAAACAATTTCTGTTAATATATTGAATAAATTAATTCCGTGTATAATATGAGTTTGATTGACTAGTATTATTGTAATTTTGTCTTGAATAAATATTAATTTCTTTTTTTTTAATCTATTTATAACACCTCATATATCTTGTAGTAGGTCGATAATGAGTTAGATTTGATTTATATCAACAACAAATATCATCTCTATTAGAGGTCAAATAATTACAAAGAACTATTTATAAATTTGTTTAGATAAAATTAATATATAAAAAATGACTAATATATAATAAATGTTTAACTTTTATTTTTCAAATTTTCTCAACCACTAATGGACTTGCATAGTTACATGCCCTTATATCCTCATTGATAAAGTAGACAAACTCCTACACAATGCTTAACATGACTGAAATAAGACTAGCGTCTTAATGCCTACCACCTTGATTGGTATTGATTTCACGAAATTAGGAATAAATCATTTCAATTATTATGTTTGATAAAACTTAAAATTAAAATTAAAATATATTTTTTTTAAAATGAGTAATTTCATTATTTAAACCATTTCAAAAGCTAAACTATGATAAAAATTAAATTATATCATTTTGATTTTCAAAACACAAGAGTAAATTAAAAGCCCCAAATATATTTGTTAACTCAATGACTAAGGGCCTATAGTTTATTTCTGTTTCATTAAGTTTATAAACTCTGAGTTTAATTTTTGTGCGTGTTTACTTAAGGATTGATTTAAAACTCTATGGGTTTATTCGGGTTTATAAACCATTCAAACATAAACTTATCCGAGCAAGGTTATTTTTGCTTGGATAAATTTATTTTTTAAAACCCGATTTTAACCTTGTGCTTTTCCAACCCGATATTCTTTGTTCATCTCTATGTATTCTCCGTTGTTCTTTGATTTTTGTGGAGGCATAAGTGTATTTTGAACAAAATTAAACCCAAAAAATAAACTACAAGTGAAAAACCTTATATGATTTATATATGGGTTAAATGGGAGAGTGGACCTTTTTTTGTAAAGAAGAGCACTAAGAGGGCTCATTCTATTGTCAATGGACAAACTAGGCCCCTTTTATTTATCTATAAAGATAAAATAGAAGGGAAAATTGGTAATTTCAAGGTAAACCCAATCCAAAAGAAAACCCTAAACCCAATCAAACCCAAACCCTGAACCGAACCGGAACCCGAGCCGACCCTGAATCAAACCGGAACCCGAACCCGAACCTAGATAAATCCTATTTATAGGGTTTTATTTTAACTTCTCTCTAAAATTCCCTTTATACTCTTGATTTTAAAGTTAAAAATAAATGTGAAATGACTAAGGGCCTAGTTATTATCAACATATAAAAAAAATGCCTTATTAACTCATTATTCTCTTTATATATAAACCCATTGAGAAATAAATCCGAAAATAAACTATAAACCCATATAAATTCATTTAGTCGTAAAAAGGCCCTAAAACTCAGTGTTATAGAGATAAAGTTCCGTTTTTCAATCTAAAAGGTTATAAATTTTAACGGTTGGAACTCACTCCTTTATGTAATTAGTAATAATATGACCTATGAAGTATATCCTCACTTTTACATCTTGTATGTGATGATATTGCTAATTTAATGAACATTTAATAATAAATAAAACTCTTTAATGATGTACAAAATAAAATAAAATAAATTAAAAAATGTAGTTGGCAACATGTGATGGGTGGTGGATGGATTACCATATTGGTGAATTGATTCCATAGTGAGGGGCTTATCATTCCATGGCCCAACCTAATAACATATATATAATTTATCTTTATGCATGTTGCCTTAAGATTACCTCTTATTACATCCATCATTTCTTCACATTACAATTCTTTTTTCTTTTTTTTTTAAATTCTAGACGCTGCGTTTCATGGAAAGAGATTTGCGTATAAAATATATTTATATTTGTAATTATGTTCATTGTTTAGAATAAAATCAATTGATAAACATGGTTTCTATTCGTACGGTCAAAAATTATCAATTGCACTACGGATGTGGTTCATGCAGATTTCGCATGCGCCTTACCTTGGGCGGGTGCGCAATCCTCATCCACCCCAGCTTGGGACATATGCGATTTCGACTGCGCTTTATTTTTGCCCCGGCGCAGTCAGAATGTGTATCCGTCCCGTGCCGTTAGTATATTTTGTCCGCCGATTAACATCACTCTTGGTAAATAATAACCGTGTTTTTTTTGAAAAGGAAAACATACTATTGAATCATATCCACGGCAAGAAGATGTACAATGTCATGAGGGCAATTATCAGCCGTATAATGTACAAAATTTCTTTAAGACTAGATCTAGTAAATAATGTGCAACCTTGTTACAACTTGGATGAGCAAAAGAAGAAGGCCCTTCATATTTCCACCATTCATATTAAGGGGGGAAGTGGGTATTTATGGGTATTTATATGGGTATGTGGGTAGAAGGATGTGACTTTTAGGGGGATGTGATTGATTGATTTTTATTTAATGGGTAGAAGTAATATAGGGAAAGAAAAACTACATCACAAGAATCGAAGCAACAAGCTAAACTCCTAATATGGTCAATAAGAAGACCATGGGGAGAAAGAGTAGTAGTAAACTCATTGATGTTTAAAGCGTCAACCTTATAATCTGGTTCTAGAATGATACTTTGATATCCCAGGTTTTGAGTTGACTCCAAAACAAATATGATAGTTAACAACTTAACAGATAAAGGATTAACAACTATAGTACTTCTAGAAGAGAAAGCGAACTCCATATTTCCACAATATTTTCTGAAAACAACACCAAATTCAAACAAGGAGTCACCAATAGCCGCATCAGTGTTGAACTTGATAACATCTTCATGTGGTTTTATCTAGGATGACGAAGTAGGTTGGCGAGAATTATTAGCATCGTTTTTTCCTCTAGATGTATGAGAGCTAAGATCACCAATATTTGGAGCGTCGTTATAAAGACATTTGTTACAAAAGGTCCATGAGATCCATGCATGGATAGAAACATCAATAACCATAGAAACTACATGAGAATCCCATAGGTGAAACAAAACCTCATTAAGTTGTCTAGAGTTGTTGACAACCACAAAGCTTTTGATGATATCATAGCTTTACACGCCCCACCATACATCCCGTAAATTAAAGTTGTACATTCATAAACAACATGAAGAGCATCTTCAGGCTCCATACTACATCTACTACACATAACATTAGGCACAATCCTCTAAGCAACCAAATTTACTCCAAAAAAAAATATACAGTGGTACATAGCCTCTAAAGAAAAAAAGAAGAAGAGATAATTTAGCTATAATTGCATTTTTTTTATGGAGCGTATTAAGTGTGTGCAAAATTTTATAGGGTATTAAGTGTGTAGGTATAAATAGATTTTTTTAATTTTTTTCCTCTCTCTCCTCTCTTCCGCTCTCTCGGACGACAATGGCGATTCCTCTTCTGGTCGCTCGTCGTCGCCTTTCTTCGTCCGCCCCACATCTTCGTCTTCAATTGTTACCTCTATTCACCGTCGTTTATTGTCGCCGCCATTAATAGTCTTCTTCGTCGCCCTTCTTCATCGGTTAGGGTTTGGTTACGAGTCTCTAATTGAAGAATCTCGGGTCCATATGCCATTTTTTGTAAACCTAGCACTGGATTCAATTGGTTTGTTAAGGTCTTAGATGGTCCCTCCAATCTCACGTAAAGAATGTCATTTTTTTTTTTTTCTTCTTTTGTGTTTCTCTTTGTTAAACCATGAATAACTCGATCCTTAAATCTTGTTAACTCGATCCTCAAATTCGAAAGGTGCAATGTACTGAGCCCACAAGATAAGACGATTTTGTTGTTTGCCTACTTCCCTCAACGAGGTTTCAATTAGAGCTCTGAAGAAAGGCGAGCCTAATGGCGGTGGCTTTCGCGGTCAGATCTGGGAGCCTGGCTTAGAGATCGAGGTTCACCTTCTTAGAGACTGCTTGTTACTGCGAGGTTTGGAGCTTTTCGTATGTTGTTTGAATACTAACTCTTTGTTGGATTTGGATCATCATTTAGTCTAAAATGTGTATTAATACATAATCCTTTTCTCCATTGATGCTATTATACTTTCACTTTGTTGATTTTTATACCCAACGAGTCTTCTTTCTTCCATTCTCTTCAGATATGAGAAACGGGGAGGCACATGAGAATGCTAACTCATGTGATGTTCACTCTAAGACTGCAAAAGTTGTTGTCAATGGCTTTGAAGAGAGGTTTTGTCAGCAGTGTTGTAGGTCGGTAATTTTTATCACCCATAACCACAACATCGAACAAGCAAAGGAAGAAATATTCTTCTTCTGATCTATCAAAGTGTCCCATGTTTTACTTTAAAGTAATAATACTCATTTTTCAATTACATAATATGAAGCATGAAATTTAAGTTGGTGTGAACGTAGACTTGTTTATGTAGTGATAGCTGAGATTATTGGGTGTATAGGTTCCATTTGCTGGGAGAATTTGATGATGGTAAGCGCAGCTGTCGACGACGGCTTGCTGGCCACAACGAACGTCGGAGGAAACCTCAAGCAGGGACAGCTGCAAGGTTGCTTCATGCATACAATGGTAATAAAGAATACTTAATTATGATGGCGACTGTTTTTTGTTTGTTTCTTTCTTGCTGAACCACTTTTTCACGTGAGATCTGCTTTTCGTTGTTGTTTCCCGGTGTGTTACATGTTTTCATGTTGACAAATCGTGAATGATAAAGTTGAGATTGTAGCATTGTAGTTTGGTGGTTTGAATATTTCAACTATACGGAAAGTGTAGTTAACAAAGGCGGTCCCCTCCAAAGTTGGTCAGATTTAGGTGGTACATGGGATTTTGTCTACTGATATGAAATTCCTTAATTGAAACATCACCTAAGCCTTGTATCTATCTTTGCATATGCTTTGATTTGAACACAGAGGTGTTGTTTATTAGAAAGTGTGGAAAATCATCAAACGGGGAGGCACCGATTCTGGATCAACTTTTGTTTGATCGTGTTTTATGTGATGTACGTTTTCAAGACTGATGTTCTTCTCCAGCTTCTAACACAACAATATCTCACCTCGAATGATTTTGGGTCCGAGATCATTCCTTCAGATGTTGTTGATCATAATGTTCAGGCTTCTAACACGACAATGATGGATATATGGGATAATCTCTTACTTTTTCTTATGAATATTTAGTGTTGAACTGTGTTTGGTATATAATGTTTGATTTTGTGCGAAGTGCCTTATAGGGCATAATAAATTGTTAGAAACCCCCCCCCCCCCTGAAAATAGTGATAAAAAAATTATCTGACTTTTTTTAAGAGTTGTGCAATGGACATTGAGAAAGCAGACTCTCTGCACGGGGAAACAGACTTGCTAAAACATTTTTCAGTTTTTTATTTAGTGATTTAAAGTGTTTATACTTTCTATTAAATGTAGTATTTGCCTTGCTGCAGGCACTTGCAGATACAGATCGTTTCCTGAGTAAGCTACGTCTTGTAACCATGACAATTTGCTGAATTTGTAGGTTTTCTCTGCAACTTTACTATCTAGGCCAATGTGGGTTCTACCTATACAGCGTAGCGGCTCTTCAAGTGTGGGAAACTCGGCGAAAGGATTTTGCTGTAACCATGACACACCATTTAATCACAAATAACCTTTTGAATACTTTCTTTATGTAAGTTATGTGCTGTCAATTTCCTCATTTTCAATAGGCAGGCTAACGATTTTTGTAGATCATATAGAATAGAATTAAGTAATAACTTTTTGCAACATGTTCTCTACTCTTAGAATGGTGCAGAGTTCTTTAATCATCCAATTAAGGATACTTGTAATGATACATTCACAGGTTTAACGCGTAATAATATAGCTGAGCATTTATTATTCATGATAGGAAAAAGCCCCATATGAAGCTAAAGCTACAAGGAAGATGGAGAGATACAAAAGACTAAGGTTGTTCAATACATGTCAACAATGTTGTGTTTGATTTAGTTTTTGGAGGTCAAACTCAACTACGGGTCCACAATTAGATCATATGTGGACTATTTTAATGATTTATTTATAGGCCAATGTATATATTTTTTTAATCGTTATAACATTATTTCAAAAACTAAAATTATTGAATTGTACAAAATAAACATATCCCTCGGATCATATTTTTAAATTTTGATTTGTCTGAAAAGTTGTATCTGTGAAATCAAATTAGTTTATGCCAGATCTTGGTTTCCACTGTCACAATTCATCTTATAGTCCCCGACTGAACATACTTAATTTATTTGTTATGTTATACTTTTAGGTCTTCCCACTTCTCCTGATTTTTATGATGTAAATGTTATAAAATATATGGTAAGTGCAGTATCTTGTCAAAATTGGAACACATACTCTTTGTCTGTATGGATTGTTATAGAATTCACAATTGAAACACATAATATGAGTCTATATTGGATTTTTAAGAAGGTGTGCTGAAGCGTTTTGTAGTGTACTGTTTATGTATTCGATTCGTTGGCACTGTGTTTCTTTATTACTGGGTAACATAAGTGAATTTGGATGTAGAACGTTGGGTTTTAAAATCGGGTAACAACGAAATTGGGTAACATAAGTGAATTTGGATGTAGAACGTTGGGTATTAAAATCGGGTAACAACGAAGTTGGGTAACATAAGTGAATTTGGATGTAGAACGTTGAGTATTAAAATCGGGTAACAATGAAGTTGGGTAACACAGTATAACGTTGGGTAACAAAGTTGGGTAACAGAGTATAACGTTGGGTAACAAGGTTGGATAACAAAGTTGGGTAACAGGGTTAGGTAACAGGGTTGGGTAACAAAGTATAACGTTGGATCCCTTCACAAATAGAAAGTGCATAGTTACTGTTTCTATAAAATTTTGCCTACACGCTTTATTTGCTTGATAAAAAACCTACACACTTACCATTTTCACCCAAAAAAAAACATTTTAGGAGGCTTGAGTCTTCGTAGCTTGCTCCAAAGAGATTCCTCAGTGCGTAAAAGATCTTCCCTCAAATTTTGTAGATGACTGCATCGTCCTAAGTTACAGGTACTACGAACTGAGAAGATGCTTGATTTATTTGGCCACCAAAATTGAGTATCCATTGACCTTCATAAACGGAGGGACATATAACAGTAGAATTTGCATATGCAAGGCTGAAATATTATAAATAAGAGAATGATTTCGATTACCATTATTAGTAAGAATATGGGAGACATATAAAAAAATATCAAGACTTTGAGTAATGCTAATAAAAGGTCGAGAAGGCTTACTTGAGTTATCAACAATCCAAGGATCAATCATCCCAAAACTTAATAGATGAGCCATTTTCCACTCTCCAACGTATACATTCCAAGAGAAGAGGGTTTGCATTCCATATACTCCTTCAAGAGAAGCTAGAAGGCCAACCTAATATTGAATCCAAAAAACTAATTTTTATAATATTTAGCTTTGAGAATTTTACCAAGTAGAGAGTCAAGATATTGATGGAGCCTCTATCCTTGTTTTGCAAGTAAAGTAAGATTGAAAGGTCTCAAGTCACGAAAATCCATAATGAATACGTTGTTTGTTATCCGTGGAACCCCATCAAAATCGAGCCATGAGACTATGAATGTCATACATAATGCTAGAAGGAAGCTGATAAATGCTCATGATGTAAATGAGAACACGTTGAATAACAATTTTAAGGAGAACTTATTTCGCAGCTTGAGATAAACACTTACCTTTCCAACTTTGAAGCTTGCTCTTAATATGATCAACCATGCCTATAAAGCGGATCTTTTTAGATCTTTACATCAACGTATGGATCCTAAGATTTTTAGCATGTCAGGACACAAGATTAACACTAAGAGTAGTAGCCAGTCGAACTTGATCCTCATCAGAGACATTAGAACTAAAAGAACACTAGATTTATCTAGATTTACAAAACTCTACATAAATATTTCATATGTGGAAATAATACTTTTAACATAATAGAGATTAGAAGATTTGACCTTAGTAAATAAATGTATCAATATCAAATAAAAGATGAGATATTATAGGAGAACCATTGCAAATTTTAATACCATGCAAACTACGAGTAGAGTTGACACTATGAACAAAATGCGAAAACATGTTAATAAAAAGAAAAGGTGATAGAGGGTCATCTTTTTTAATACCACGGGTGGGCGTAACACTTACAACCACTTGACCATTGAGCTTGAAGGATTGAGTGATTGCAGTGATGCATCGCATGATTAAGATCAACACAAAGGAGAGATACCTATATAAAGTAACATATCTTTTAAAAAATCCCAGTCAACACGGTCAAAGGCTTTAAACATTTTTAAGATTAAGAGCCATCTTGCCACTGCTTAATTTTTTGTGCTTCATAATATGAAAACATTCTAAGGCAATTCAAGAGTTGTTAGAAATGGTCTATTTTTAACAAAAGCATGTTGCTCATGAGAAATAATCCAAGGAAGCATTGATTTTAGGCGTCTAACAATGACTTTAGTAATGAGTTTATAAAGAACATTTCACAAGCTAATATGACGGTAATCTTTGATGTTAGTGGGAGAGGAAACTTTATGAATAAATGAAATGATATTCTTATTGAGATTATTAATATGTACCTACCTCACCACTATTTTTGTATGAAAGTAGTAGTGTCATGACCAATGATATTCCAAAATCTTTTCAAAAATCCTGCATGGGACCATCTGGCTTAGGGGCCGTCCAAGACTAAGAGTATTTAAGAGCGAACTTACTTTAGTCGTGGCTTGGTAACTGTTAGTGATAAGGTTATATTTGTAATTTAATATTTATTAAGTTAACCCTAGGGTTTCCAAGTTGTGTATATATTTGACATTCCCATCAATGAATAATCACATCGTGAGTTTATCAAACTCTACATGGTATCAGAGCAACGATCCAAACCCTATTCTTCCGCCTAAAATTCTATTCGGCTGTCAAGATCGATATTTCTCATGGCTCCTCTTACGGTTGAATCTCCTTACTATTTTCATTCATCTGATCACCCTGCTCAACAAATTTGTCCAATTCTTCTTGTTCAAGAGAATTATGCAAATTGGTCGATTGCTATGACCCATGCTTTTGCTGCTAAACGAAAGCTTGGGTTCATCAATGGTGAACATGAAGAACCTGATTCCAAATTGGATGATTATTCGCATTGAATTTGTGTCAATTCCATGCTTCAGGGTTGGATAATGGCAGCCTATAGATCCATCTTTTCGCAAATCTGTGAGTTATTGCGCATCCGCTTTCCTATTATGGGAAGATATCAAACAACGGTGTGATGTGGGAAATGGTCCGCGTCTTCTACAACTCCGTGCCGATCTTGCCAAGTTTTTTCAAGAAGGAGAACAAATTGGTGCTTATTTCAGCAAACTAAAAAAATTACGGGATGATGTTGCATCCCATCAAACCAACGTATGTCGTTGTGCATGTTCTTGTGGCAAAAGAATCAAAGCCAAAGATGAGGAAGAGGCGTGATCGTCGGCAGCTATTATGGCACACACGATGCTAGTTGCGCCATCATCTCTCACCACTCAGGATCGTCGTGATGTCGGATCTAGCATTTCGGATACCAAATGGTCTTCTTTGATTTCCGTTCTCCATTCTGTAACACCCCAAATCCGTAGGACTCGAGGTGCTACTGGGCTAGGATCTCACAATGGATCCTGACCCTAGCCTGACAACAAGTTCACTGAATCTTACAACAAGGCACATATAGATTAAAACAAAACATAAAACTGATATATATATATATATATATATATATATATATATATATATATATATATATATATATATATATATATATATATATATATACACACACATATCAAAAGGTGATACAGAGTAACCGCTGAGTACAAAATCAAAATATATATCCGTACAACATAAATATCCCATATCCCACGATATCGCCCCAGTGTACGGAGCCCTCAGCGGATCACCCCTTTGGATCACTCTGCAGCTCTCCTAACCTGCAAAGGATCTACAACACGGTATAAAACCGTTAGCTAACCATATAGATATATATAGAGATGCAAGAGCACAATCACACGTCAGGAATAATAAACACATCATCATGCTATCACACATTTATCTAGTTAGTTATCTTTATAAAGTCCAACACTCAACTCGTATAAATAAATGTATATGAACATATGTGACACGAGGAATATATAATCCTCGCCCCTGGGGAATAGTGCCAACTGGAGTGGTGATACGGTCACCGTCCCCGTATACCCTATGGGAGTGGAGAAAGCCCGCCCCACAATCCAAGTCTGACCTGCCCGCAGAGAACCTCCAGACTCCCAGCGGGATGAAAGGACAAGTCTTCACGGCCCTACAATGGGCAGTCACTAGACCATAGGTCGGTAATAATAATCTCACATGCTATCAAACATATAACACACACCACTCATGCATACATCCAATATAAGGATGGTAGCTAAGTAAGTCCTACGGACTTACTTAGCATGCTACTAATCCGCTCATACTAGGAAAGGGTCACACCTAGACCCAAGGGATCCATAAGGATCATATTCTAACTCATAAAACTCAAAGCCATAACCGGCATAAACGATATCATACTCATCATCATTCTAACCTCGTACAAGTACCTAACATGCTACTAACCCGCTCATACTAGGAAAGGAAAGGATCTACCTAACTCTAGGTAGACCCAGGACAAGACGCATCTGCATGACAAGAGAGACGCAGGGGCGGAGCAAGGCAACCCGCAGGCGCGGCAAGGCT